>CAUYON010207120.1:0-80739 GCA_963573935.1 Arctocebus calabarensis | reverse complement strand
GACAGCCCTCAGAATGGGAGAAAATATTTGCAGGTTATGGTTCCAATATATTAAGCTCTTTTATAGGTGTTTGTGAAATGATTCTCTAACTTAAGGGTTAGAACAAAAAGGAATAAATATAGTTTTAGATCCAGCATCATATAATGTTTCCTATCAACTGGTATCCTTGGCAAATGAAAAACTAATATTTTCTTTGCTTTTATCATGTTTGTTTTTGCCATTAAATACAGTTTAGTACATAAAATCTATTACTCATCATACTAGGTAAAGACCAAAGATTTATATTAAATGAATATTATTCAAAACAAATGTTAGTGAAAGCATATATGGTTGAGTGTTTTAACTGATAGACAATATTAGCATTGGCTAGATGACAGATTCAACTTTGGTTTACTAACATGTCCTCCTTCAATAAGAAAAAAGCATTTTTATTTAAATATTTGCCCATACATAAAATTAAAATGTATAATATATCCTATTTTTCAATTTACTTTCCCATACATTTTAAGAAAATCTTACACTTACAATAACTTTGTAAATTTCTTGAGAAAGATGCTTATTATTATCATTGTAATTTCTGAGACAGGGAAACTGAAACTTGAAGAGTTGAAATGACTTACACAAAATCCCACAGTACTAACCAGTGATGGATATGGGAACAGATTTCAGATCTCCCAGATCTCAGCCAAATGCTTTTTCCCTTCACTCTGTTAACTCCCCAACAATGAACAAGATCAATCTCAACTCAAATGACATCTTGAATTAATTTTTTTCTCTAAATGTGTAATATTTCAAGACAACTGTGGAATATCCACGTGGCTCATTAAGTGGATATTTAAGCCGTAGACCTTCCCCTCTGATTGCCCTGTTCACTGAGGTGCCCATAACTCTCAGGTGACACCTTTAGTAGAGAGCCTCTGAGTATGGCTCATAAGTATGACTGTCTTATCTCTGTAACGGGAAGCTATGATAGATCCATCCTCACATGCTCTTCTGACCATAACCAGGGGCCAGTCACACAGCTTCTCTGGTTCTTGGTTTCTTGATCTATAAAATGTCAGTGATGGCTCGGCACCTGTGGCTCAATGAGCTAAGGTGCCAGCCACGTACACCTGACCTGGCAGGTTCGAATCCAGCTCGGACCCACCAAACAACAATGATGGCTGCAACCAAAAAAAAAAAAAAAAAAAAAAAAATAGCCAGGCATTGTGGTAGGCGCCTGTAGTCTCAGCAACTTGGGAGGCGGAGGCAAGAGACTCGCTTAAGCCCAGGAATTGGAGGTTGCTGTGAGCTGTGATGCCACAGCACTCTATCCAGGGTGACAGCTTGAGGCTCTGTCTCAAAAAAAAATGTCAGGGACATATTAGATAACTGATGAGCTTTCTTCTCCTCTAAACCTCTGATTCTAATATTGCTAAATCATTCCCAATCTTATTTTATTCTTAAATTATAAAAGGTAATATTGAGTTAGATATAACACTAAATTCCTTCCAGCATCCAAGTACTTTGATGTTAATATTTGAAATCTGACTCTAAAGTTTTGAAATTGTTTGAATGTATCATTTGTAAAAATAGTTCATGAGAAATTACCATGGAATGTTTTGCATAATAATTCCATTCACCAGAGATATGGATTCCAAGGCTTGAAGGAACCTAGGAAGCTGCATTTTTAAAGGTTCTAAATGCTCGGGATACATAACCAGGTGTGAGGATCACCACATCTAGCCATTCAGGCTTGGCAATTTATAGTCAGAGTTTCCATGGCAAAATTCCTAAAAGATTCCAGGAACTGATTACTTGTCATTTCATTACTCAATAACAAATTGCAGCTTCTCATTTTTGCATTGTGCACATGAAAAGCCTAACTTCATTTCCATTGGTGAGAGCTGATATCCACATTATATTATGAAATTTAGAAAAGACAGATCCTTGGTACTTGAAAGAGCCAGATGACAAAAATCAAATCTGTAACAGCTGACAGATTTTTCAAAGCTCTAAAAGGAAAAACCAAAAACATATGCTAAAGATCCTAACTCATAAACAAATGTCATTAAAAGACTTAATAAGATACTTTTCGCTGTTATACACCAGAATTTTCAAGATTTGAGTTACAGGTAACTTGCCCACGTTGTTTACCTTTGAACATTATGTTTTATTAGAAATCTCTCAGAGCTAAGAGCCTAAAGATTTGTATATAAATTCTGTCTATAACCGCAAGATAGGGAACCCCTGACCAGTTATTTAACCTTTGATCATATGTCTGAAAAATGAAGAAGACGGGCTAAGGTGCCAGCCACGTACACCTGAACTGGCGGGTTCGAATCCAGCCAGGGCCCGCCAAACAACAATGACGGCTGCAACCAAAAAATGGCCAGGCATTGTGGCGGGCACCTGTAGTCCCAGCTACTTGGGAGGCAGAGGCAAGAGACTTGCTTGAGCCCAGGAATTGGAGGTTGCTGTGAGCTGTGATGCCACAGTACTCTATCCAGGGTGACAGCTTGAGACTCTGTCTCAAAAACAAATAAAGAAAAAGAAAAAAGAAAAATGAAGAAGGCCAACTGGAGAAGGTCCCCGTTAAAATTGTATGAAAGGAAACTGTGAAAGGAGAGATTAGGAAAGTAAAAGATGTTGAATCTGTATTTTGCTGTTAGAATTAAGGGTAATGTATCAGCTGGTTCCAATAGTTACGATGTTATTACCATTCTATGCAAGAAACCAGTCCCGTTCAAAAATTCTACATTGCAGCCAACAGAACCCTGAGCAGTCTAGATAATACTGTGCCCTTCACAAAAACGGAGGCTTGTGTTTGAAAATAATAATAGCAAACGCATGTCAGGCACTGTTATGAATTCCAAAACATAGCAACTCATTTAATGCTCACAACAGCCAAATAAGGCAGATACCATTTCCGAGTCACAGAGAGGTTGGCAACCTGCCCAAAGGCGCACAGCGAGGAAATGCCACACCTGCATTGAAACTCCAGCAGCTTGACCCTAAAATACGTGCTTTTAAGATTTATGTGCTCATGAAATCCTCCCATTTCCCAGCTCACCAAACCTTTAAAAATTCCCTCAGTAATATTTATACAAATCAATAAGCTATCAGTTTTCCAGAGAAATCACATGTAAGGAAATTAATTCAAATACCTTGTCCAATGTTATTACCACCAGGGGTTATTAGACAAAAGGAAACTGTTGCTATTGAAGGGAAACTTAGGTTTAGAACGTAAAGGTGACCTCCACAAAGTCCATGTGAAACATCAATAAAAGCCCTGCTTCGTTTTGCCCTCTTTGGGTTCCGGGATCTTGACCTGATGGTCAGGAAGCTTCTGCCATGTCAGAAATATTGCCTGGATAAAATATTTTAGCTCACAAATACATTAAAATAACAAAAAGATTGGTTCAGAATGCAGGAACCCGCCATTATAAAAAATGTGATTCACTTTTTCATTCACTGAATTCATAATAAAACAAACCATAAAGGATATGAAGAGATTTTTCTGTCTGCATGTGGTACTTCTTCATGAGGGCAGTGATCACCTTTAACTAATGAGGGCACCTAAGGAGTCTCTTTGCTGGGCTAGTGCCTCCCTCTCTGTGAAGTTTGTGGGGTGTGGGACACCATGGCAGGCCAGCTGCACAGCCCCAGACTCAGAAGTGTACGACTACGGCACGTCTTTGTAGGTCCCCAAATAGACCTGTGAGGGCTGATTGGAACTTGCCACTCCCAAGCTTGCCCAGCTTTTGTTATTCTCCCTTGGTGGGTTTCTCAGTATTGATTATTAAACTTGGGGACATTGCTGTGTGGTGCCTGAGAGGCCATGGGAGGATACCGTCAGCCCTCACTCACTTGTACTTTTGCCTTGGCATTGCTTGTTGTTGTAGCTCAATAGTTAACCAAACTTCAAGTTTCATTCTTCTAAACTTCAGACCCAGACTGACCTTTGTGGGCTGACATGGCTCAGTTTCCATCTGAACTAGACATATTTATCACCAAGTCTTGGTCTTTCCCCGGCCATCTGACAAAAGTAGTCTTGGAGTACTGGCTTTTCATTGTGAACGACACCCCTTCCCCCTAGGAATCATCTCTTCCTGCTCAGTGTAGGTACCAAAAAAGAGTTATCCACTAGCACAGTCCAAAGATGCGTCCTGCCCAGCACCTTCGATCATCACACAGGCACTTGCACTTCATGCGATCTCACCTGACAGGAAGCACTTTGTGTAGAACCTGTTCACTTTGTGATACATATTTTCAAGTCCAAGCTCCTGGAATGCCAACTTCCAAGCATTATACTCACATGATACATAAAATATAGACCATCTATCCGCTGAGAGCTAAAATCCCAAGTTTCCAGTGAAGCCACCCACAGGCCTGCATTACCTGCCCAACTCTTAACCTAGACTGGGTTTGACTGACATCACATGTTTCCCTTTCCTGGCTCTGAGTCTTATCCCTCTAACTAAGCCCTGAAAATGACTGGAAGCAAAGATACATCAAATACCTTCCCTAGGACTTTGTGCATAACATCTTGTCAAAATAGTATGTTTGTTAACTACTAAGTCTGTCCTATAACACACAATTAAGAATATCCCTAAATGCATCAGCCTGTTCTGCCACAATTCCCCAATAAAACTGAAAAAAGAGGTTCCAGTAAAAATAAGGAAAATGAGAGACTATTTTCAATATGGAGAAGACTTTTCACAGTGGAAATGTCAAAAACAGTAAACCTCATCCTTAAATTCCTTTTGGATTGTAAATATGATTAACCTCGCCTGAGGTTGTGTCTATGGAATGGGCAGAAATGCATCTGAAAACGAGGGGGACAGGAGAAGGACCGATAAACGCCGATAAACCCAAGGACTTTAAATTACTCTGAATATCCAATTTCGGCCCAGACAAAATCTATCAACTCCATTTTTTCTCAATAAAATTAAAGCAGTCAGCCATGATTTGACCAATTTTCCCCTCTGATTTGGCTCTTCTGCTTGATACTTAATTGGTTAGTGGTAGGAACTGGTTGACAGGTGTGATAATGAAAGTTAAATGACCGGCAAGCCCTAGGGATAGCCTATCCAAAAGAAGTCGATGTCCATGTAAATAAGGTACTTGTAATAATAATAACTTGTGTATGTACAGTGCTTCAAGATTCACAAAGCATTTTCACTTATGATAAAACATCTGATAAAACATTTTCACAAAATAAGCAGAACAGGGATGACTATTTCATGCAGCAGGGGAAACTTCGGTTGTAACATTACCAGTGTAAAGAAAACAGATTAAATATTTATTTACTACCATCCTCCTTTATATTAATATTTATTATGAGAAGCATTTCTCATTAAATACATGTATCTGAGCATGAGAAGAGCAAACTACCTTTTCTTGTGCTGTCGTGAGACATTGTTCTAGGAAAAGGGTTCTTTTCGGGGGGGTCTTTATTTACTTCCAATTAATATGAGGGTATACACAGTTATGACACATTGCTTGCATTTGTAAGGCAAAGTCTAAGTTGCATTTGTGTCCCCAACACAGAAGTGTGCCATACATCCTCACAATCTTCCTTCCGGGAAGGAACCCTCTGGCTCGCCTCCCTTCTTCTTATATTCAGTTGAGTTTTTCTCTTCTGTGAGCACATTATTGTTAATCTACAAATTTCAAATTAGCACTGAGTATATGTGATGCTTTACTCAGGAGAGTGTTCTCCTAATCCATCCAAGTTGTGAGTTGTAACAAAGGATGCAAAGTCTCCACCTTTGTATGGCTGAATAATATTCCATGTAATTCATATACCACAGTTATTCATCCATTCATGCTTTGAAGGATACTTAGCGTCTTTCCACACCTTTGCAATTGTAAATTGGGCTGTGATAAACATTTGAGTGCATACATCCTAATGGTAAATGACTTTTGGAGGGGAGGTCAATACCTAGTAATGGGAAAAGTGTTCTTAAAGTTGAGTGTCCATCACATGCACCTAAGGCAGTGTGGTTCTTGGCCTGTGGGTCGCAACCCCTTTTTAACAATGACAATATATTGCAGCACTAGGAAAGTCGAGAACTACTGACCTAAGGGCTTGCACTTGGCAAGCCCCACCACTTGGACTTTCTGAGTCATTAGTTCTGGGATCGGGCCAGAGAAGTTACCTTTCTGACATGTTTCTAGGCAACACTACTGCAGCTGATCTGGGAAACCACAATTTAAGAACCATTTTCAAGTACTGAAGACCTGATTCTCTTCTGTCTCTTAATGGCCCCAAATGAAAACTTGAACAAGTCCCAATGTCCTTCTGCTCACTCACAGGTTATATTAAATTGTAATTCACTCTAAATTATTAATATAGTCTGAATTCATAAATTAAAATGTCCAGTTTACGATATTAATCAAAACTCTACACTTGATTTAATGTGCAAACTTCTGCCATCTTCCTCTTTGGCCTTGCTCAGGCTGGAAAAGGGTGGAGAAGGAAAGAGGAGCATGGCCAGTGTCTCACTTTCTCTGCCCTGTGCTGCCCACAAACATACCAACTCCTCTGTGGTTGGTGGAGAAATCTTGTCTTCTCGGGTTAGAGAAAAGAGAGGGGAGGGGTGAAGAGACACCCCACATGAAGTGGTATAATTGTAACAATCTTTGCGCTCTCTCAGGCTGGCAGATTTTGAAGCTGACTCCCCAGTGGGTATCTTAGTGTGTTACTTGGAGAATCGCAGTGCAGCAACTCATCCGATATAGCTCCATCCCAAGATTCTTTCCACAGGACTTCTCTTCCTTCTCCATAGACCCTCTGATATTTTCAGAGGAGGAAAAAGGCTAGAAAAGTACAGAATTGGCTTTTGGCCATCTCCTCTCTGCAATCAATCTAAGGAAAACCAGCTCTAGAATTTCTCAACTATGCTATCATAGTGTATGACGGTTAATTTTATGTGTCAAATGGCTAGGCTATGGTGTCCAAGGTTTGGTCAAACACCAGCCTTGATGTTGCTATCGAAATACTCTTTTAGATGGGATTACCATTTAAAACAGTAGACTTTGAGTAAAGCAGATGATCCTCCATAATGTGTGAGTGGGCCTCTTGATCTGTTAAAGGCCTTAAGAAAAAAGTATGAGGTTTCCTGAGGAGGAAGTATTCTGCCTCCAAACTTCCTTCAGAATCGCTAATTCTATTACTCATGTCCTGTTTGCCAACTTGCCCTACAGACTCAATATTCCCCACCAACCCTGAAATAAATCTTTATTTGTCTACCTCCCAGAAGAACCCTAACATATGATGTTCTCCTGACACTTCTTTTTTAACATCCCTTTTTAAACCTCACAAAAATATATATTGCCCCTATTTTACAGATGAAGAAATAAAAGTATAATTTAGTGAGGGTACACTCAGGATGTAGCCCTAGGATTTGAACCCAGGTCACTTTGACTCCAAACACCATATTATCACCACCAGAAAGTATTACACTGTGGCAGACCACTAAATCAGTTGTTCTCATATATGGACCCATCCATGAAATTATGAGCACCTGGAACAAGAATAGTTAATTCAATGATTTAAGTTCTGGATAATTCTGTCAACTTGATAGAACTTCACAAAGATTTGCACTTCACAAAGATAAAACATTCAGATAATTGACTGCATTTGTTCACATAGTCAAGGTATTTGGAGTGGGGGAAAATATAGTAGTAACAATGAAAAATTGTTTAAAAATGACATTTTCAGAAGTCTTTACAGTATGATGTGACCTTTGCTCTGCCTACATTATATCATTAAATATCTAAGAAGAAAGTATAAGCAGCTTCACTTTGCAAATAGGAAACTGAGGCTTAAAGACATCAAATAAAGTTGCAGAAAGAAGAATTTGAATTCTAATTTCCATAGCAGTGAAATAGGGAAAAAATAATACCTACCTCATAGGTTAATACAAAGAGAGGAAAATTGAATGATATATTAAAGTGATACTCACAGAGTCTGTCACATTCTATGTATTCAATGAGAGTTAGTTCCTTTTCCTCTTTGCGGAAATAAATATCAGCCTAGAGGAATTATGCTTGTCTGCATAAAAAAAAAATCATTCTCCTATGAAGATTCAAGAAAAGAATTAGAAAAGAAAGTATAACAAGAAGCCCTTTCTTGAGAGCATACTGATAGCTTGTTTCTCAGTAAGGGCCTCCAAGATTCTAAGCTTATAAAAGATCCAGGATAAATAACAATGAACCTTCCTAATAGAAAAATTATAGTAAAAGTCAACTAATTGCTTCCCAAGCTGTCCTTCATTTTACTTTTGAATTCTTGCTCTTATTTGAAAAAACAAAAATAAGATAAATGCCCCATTCTATGACTCTTGTCCAGCAATGCAGACATCATGCTACCCCTGGCACCTCGAACTTTCAGAAAATTTGAGACAGAGAGGAAGACAAATACCACCTTTTATGCCCTCACGAGTTTCTCATCTGACTAGAGGACCTTTGTTTTTAAGCCAAGATGCGGTCCTTGGCTTTACAGGAACACTTTCTGGACCATATAACCTTTCTGCTTGCATATATATGAGCAGTTCATTATGTTGCTGACTTCAGTGAGCTGAAAATAGGCAATTAAGTTTCCTCTAATCCCAAAAGTTGACACTTACTCCAGGTCAAGGCAGTAAAATACATTATAGTCAAATAACAATGCAGTTTATACTATTCTCCAGGTTCCTGCTCAAGGTAAATTGGCCTGAGCTGTTCCTTCACTCTGTGAGGACAAGGCGTTCTTTCTTCACACAGTACGACAAATATTCCAGGAGAATATGAGGTTCTGGGAGCAGCACGCTCAGCACACAATGTAGTATCAGTACCTTACCTGCTGCCTTCTTCTCTGCCGGCAAAATAATGGCATAAAAACCCTACCTTGTATCAGTAGTGCTGAAATAGCCAGAGCTATTGGCATAAAATCACAAGCAACTTAAAACACACTTCCTTCTGTGACTGGTGCAGAGCCTCAGAAGCAGATACCCTCCAAGTGAGCTAGCCATCACCCTTATGTTATTTGGGGGACCAAAAATCCCATAACATAACCCTGGTGGTGACCAAAACATTCTTGTTCAAAGGGCCACATCCTCTTAACCACAAATTTGCCCTGCGTCACAAAGATAGTAAAGAGGATGGAGGATCATTCACCACATGGTGACCAGGATGAGATCCTGGGGGACCGTGGATAAAAAAGGAAGGTTTGTTCCTTGAAAATGAACTCCCCTGCTTATTTACTCTGATAGATTGCATTTTAGAGGAGTAAAAAGAAAAGGCCTTTCCTTCTTTTTCTTTCTGTCTCTTTCACTTAGAACACTCTGGCTACAAGGGAAATAATCAATAGATAGAGTTTCGAGCCAAACTTAAGAGGATAAACTAGTAAATGCTAAGCTTTGGAGCATTGCAAAGGCTCATTGTGCAGTTTCAGAACAATTTCCATGTCATTAGCTCTAACTGCTCCCTCCACCGAGGGGACCCACTACCAGGAACAGCATCAGCATTATTGTGCCTTCCTCTCTCAGTGGTGACAACAACAACATAGCAGTGAAGATAATGATACCACCTTCAATCTATAGTATATGCAAGTGTATGGGGTCGACTCATACACTAGTCCATTGTGCCAGCTCTGTGAAGGCAGAAATCCTGTCTGTTTAATTCATCACTGCTGTGTCCTCCAAACCCTGAGGAAATGGCTCACTGCTAAATGTTTGTCTTCCATATTTATTAATAAATTAAGTATTTAATCTTCATAAAACAATGCCCCATGAAGTGGATTACTGGTTCCATTTTACAGAGAGTCAGGGCAGTAAGTACTGTATCTAAGCTCACACCAATATTAGTTGATGGGTTCAAAAGCCAAACTAAAGTCTTCTAATTCCATTTTGTTATTCATCACCCAACAGTGCTGCCAAACTTGACGAGACTACATCATGAATAAGGCAAGTACTGTTATCCAAAATGTACAAATGACCATACCTCTGAAAAGAATGGCAAAAGAAAACAATCTGAAATTCTAA
Source organism: Arctocebus calabarensis (assembly GCA_963573935.1). Taxonomy (NCBI): domain Eukaryota; kingdom Metazoa; phylum Chordata; class Mammalia; order Primates; family Lorisidae; genus Arctocebus; species Arctocebus calabarensis. The sequence continues at coordinate 70,729 of CAUYON010207120.1, read as the reverse complement.
GGTCAGATCACAATAAAAGTGCAGTGGGAGCCAAGTTCAAAAGATTGGTCATTATTAATCAAATTATAGATCAGCCCCAATAGCCACATATTTCCTTACGCTTGCACTCAAGAGACCCTTTTGTAAAACATTCACAGAAAAAAGATCAATACCTCTCCGGAGGTAAGTGGCATAAATTATGTCTCGACATATACAACACAGGAGTTTTACTGTGTGTTGTATACAGTAATTGCATTTTATAGATGGCTGTGGAAAGCTTCAGTCCTCATTGATTTTGATCATAAACTAAAAGGCGACAAAAAGAAAAGAACAGCACTTCAGATGAAGAAGTCAGTCAGCTGAAGCTGCAAAAGAAAATGAAAACTTGGCATGCTGAATGTGATCAGTTCATGTTTCTTGGAAAATGAATGTAGATATTTCAGTGCTTTCATTAAGAGCTGGTAGCAAGACTTGAAAAGTACTATGAGAATTCCTATTCGTCTTATAGTCCACGGCGGTACCAATCGGCAGGATTTAAGACAACAGGTGAGCAGCCTAAACTAAGCCCCTTCCTGCTTCCCACAGGATGAAGACCATCAGGGTTGCTTATGAGCCACATTAACTGAATATTTCTGTTTTTATTATTGCACTTAACATGTCTGTGGGATTTACAGTCAAAATCAAACGGAGATTGTGATGTAATCTGGGAACATCAATATGTTGCTAACATTTCTGACTTTCAGGAGCATATTTTTCAAGCATTGCTATCTTGATTTCCTTCATTTCTTCATGCCCTTCACAGCCAGCAATTCTGAAGGGACGTTAATGCAGCATAACAACTCTTTACCCTTTTTCAAGGCCAGTTTTGCAATATGGGAAAAATGACTGGAAATGGAGTCCTGAAAATGCTGAAACCATCTGTCAGGGACTCAGTTAAGAAGATCCACTCTGTTTCACAGCCAAGGATGGGAATAAATTATGCCTGGCTGGAAATGTCCAAAGCAAGTAGATTCCCATTCAAGCTTAGTAGGATAAATTACAAAATATTTTATTATTCATTGCCCTGGTAAAATTACACTTTCAGGTGATAATAAGCCATAAGCTACGCTGATGCAGAAATCAGCAAATGGTGACCATTAGCCCCTCCCCCCAAAAATGTTTCTCTAGTAGTAAATAATAACCAAAGCAGGTGTTACTAAAAGAAACCACAAGCATCTGTCGAATGGCTATAGACTTATTTACATTCCTAGACACAATATTATAAAATGTTCCAATCCATTTGGTAAAAATAACTGTTAATATTTAATCATGAACTCCAAAGGTACTTGACTAATATTTATTCATAAAATGTATTTGGTAAAATATTAAAGGACTAGAGGGTGGGGCCACTGTGATTAAATTATACAGCTTGGGATATCGAGCCTTAGAATCAGTTAAATACTTTATCTCCTTCTTCTATTAAGTATTTATTGCCATTTTAAAACTATTGCCATCTTACATAGAAACAGTGAATCTTGTGCTAGCACCAGTGAAACAGTGCTAGTCAAAATGTTCCCACAAATGTTAGAACTGATCTACTTCACAGGGAGCAAAGATGATCCCAGTTTTATGTGTAGCGCTACACAAATGAATCATCAATTCCACATATTCTGACTCAGAGAAGGTTGAATATGAATGAAAAATAGAGTCCTTTTGTCAAAGTACCATGTAAACAGTTTGGTTGCAAAGTTGCAAACATGGAATTAAATGTGTTAGAAAAACATCCTGTGTGTGTATAACCATAAATACAGTGACCCCTTTCCCAATCCCCAGACTTCCCACTAAAACATTAGAATACATGAATTGAATTTTTAGTGCAGCGATTTCTTTACTAATTAGACTACTATTTGAGTATTCTTTTAATTTCTCCTGCATTTTTTTAAATTATTATTTAGTCTTAATACTGAAGTACTGCTAGATTGATTTGGTCAGTTTCCTTCTAAGGAACAATCATGAAAGTCTTTTTCTAATAACAGAAAAACACTTAAATATCTGATGGAGAAATGTGGAATTTGAATGGACAAGTCAAGCACATGCCTGAAGAGAGATATTCCAAAGAGCAAGGCTAAGTCAGCAGGATACCCAGAGAAAATCCTCACTGCTGGAGCTCAGGAATACAACCATCTGTGGCTTTTACAATGAGGATACAACAGAACTTGAATGCTTGAGGGACCAAGACACAGGCTCATAAAAGCATAATGTGTTTTGGCTTAATTAAATCAAGGACCCAATTACCTAGGAACAGGGTGTCAGATCAAAATATGACCAAGCAAAGCTAATGAGAGGCAAAGAAATCCTCCTGACCCAACCATTTAACTGGTTACTGAACCTAGAGCAGGTCTGAATTTACAGGTAGAGGTTAAGTGTCCAGTTGAAGGAATCACGGGTATATTAAGGAAGATCCTTTCAACAAGTCATCATAACACTAATAAGCCAGGAATCTAAGTGGTTTTGCCAAATGGAATGCCAAAGCAGAAATCTTGAACTTTTCTTCCTACATTACAGGCTCTTGATATTTGATCAACAATTCTTTTCAGAGGAGCCACTGTTAGAGTTCAGAGAATGTTCACTCTGCATCACCCATAGACTCATGAATCAACTATTTGATTATAGTGTCAGTACCAACTACTCAACCAGGTGTGTTAAAGGTGCTAAATGTGAGAATGATTCCAAACCATCTAAGTGCAGTACCTGGCACATCATTATTACTCAATACATTTCAACTCTTCCTTCATTGTTGTGGTTGGTGGTTTGATGCCCTATGTTATGCCATCAGAATTTTCTGGAACTGGAACAGATGACTCAATGTGGCATAAAAACTTAGACATCTAATCACATAGAAGGAACCTCTTCGTATGGGAAACCACTCACTTTTCAGAGACTTCTATCAGTAACACTACAGAAGAAGGAAAATATCCCACCAACAGTCCAAATCCACCCTAGTATGTGGAAAGACTCAAGTTACTTTGATTTTACCCTCACATCTCAGCTGTGACAGTAAAGCTGCCAATTGCTTGAAACCCTCATAGGCAGGGATCCTAAAACCATATCCCATCTCTCAGAGCTCTATATGTTATGATTTGCAAATGTAAGGGACCAAATAAAATGCCTCTGAGAGGTTTGAGTCTAATGTCTCTTCATTCAGAACCAGTACTAAGAGGTTAGGAAACTTACTATAGAATTCAAAACAGACTTGTAGAGGTTTAGTAGGCCAATAAAAGATAAAGTAGATGGACAATTGCACCACCGATCATCTTAACAGAATCAGCAGTAGCATTAGGCTGTTATTTACTGAGTTGTTATGATCTGCCAGAAACTGTACACAGTGCAACACATAGATTATCTCACTGACCCTCACAATCTTGATGTGAGACCTGCCATTCTGTGCATTTGACAGATAGGGAAACTCAGCCTAACTTATCCCAGGCCTCATAACTGTTAGATGATTGGCCTGACTCAGAAATGCCCATGTGAAAGCAAATGTAAAAGAAGTAATTCCTCCATAAGGGCTTCAGAAGACCAAAAGAAAAAAAAAATACATATTAAAAAAAAGGCATAAAATGGAATTCTGATTATATAGCTTCTGGTGGTGCCATAAATGGCCACAGTTGGAAGAAAGAATAAAAACTGAGAGACACAATGCCTGGGTTTCAGTCATTTTGCTTTCTATGAGAAGATTAGTTTAGTATGTTTTGGGGGGGGGAAATCCCTCAATCAACTTAATCTCTGTGGTTAACCAGTCATTAAATAGTAAAATGTTTTAAGTATTAAAAGGGAGAAGTCATTATTTTTTGAAGCTTGATGTCATAATGAATATCTGATCTGTAAACTGATAGTCACAGTCATAGTGCATAGACAGGTGCATGTGATACACATGCAAAGCGGCATATCACGGGATGGTTCAAAGAGAAAAAAGGGGTAGAAGTACCTACTTCAGGCTGATGCTTTCCATGTGTTATTTTCATGAGTTCTATAAATTAGTTATTGTTATTGCCATTAAACAAATTAATAACAGAAACTATGGAGAATAAAATAATGGGAAAAGGGATCAAACTGGTCGATAATCTGGACAGCACCTGATAAGTGCATAATCTCACCAAGCTGTAACTGATGGCCCCTGTAAACCTTGTCATAGCCTTTTATATGTACTCTATTTATGGAAGTGATGTGATAAAATGAAAGGACAAGAGAGAAACTATTTAATAATGGGTCTACCACCATATAAACCATTGATCTGATTATTTATTGAGGAGAAAGAGGAGGAAACTAATATCTATGGGACAGACACTACATGCTAGGCAGATTGCATATTCATTTGACAAATATTTATTGAGCAACTATTATGTCAGGTGCTCTGCAAGGCTCTCAGTATACAATAGTAAACAAGATAAACTTCGGTCCCTATCCTCAGGTGTGTAATGTCTGGTCATAGAAAGTAGACCTTAAACAAACAATCGCGTTAAATACCTAAACTCTTCACCTTAAAGGCTAGGAGCAACAAATAACATAATTATTGCTTACAATATGAATAAATGATGGGTTTCAGAATGGCTTAGCTAAGGAAATTATACATAACCTGAGAACTGAAGAAAGGGTAGAAATTACTAGATCAAGAATAATGAGAAGGCCTATCTAGGTAGAGATGACTTCATACCAAAATCCTGAGGTCAAAAAGCCTTATGTGTGCCCGGAACTGAAAGGACGATGACACAGCCAGAACATTGAGAATAAGGGTGAAATAATGCGGGATAAGTTTGGAGAGGTAGGTGAGGGCTTTACTATACACTGATCTGAGTTTATCAACCCTGGCTTCCTCTTCATTTTCACAGGGCGTCTTTATCAATACCTAAATTCAAAATGTTCTCTTCAGGAAAATAATTCCTCATTATTGCTTCCTGTACTCTATCTCTGATGTGTCCCTTGAACTGTGTTAGCCTAAGGTAAAAAAAAAAAAAAAATGGGTTTCCTTTTTCTTACTATTACATTTAAAGCACAAAAATATTTGCTAAATGGGAAATGAAGTCATTGAGCTCTCCTCCCAGCTTAACCAAAGTTCTACCCCTCTAGTTATCCCATCTTCTTAAAGAAAATGGGGTCTAATGAGGCCAGGAGAACAGGGTAGTTCTTTGTACTGTCTTTCTTTGGAATGCAAAGAGGTAATGAAAAATTGTTGATACAAGTCCCTTGTACAGTAACTTCTGAGATTTCCATGAACGAGACACCCTAGAAAACGAATTGACAGGTTTTTGTATAGTTTGGCCTCCGTTTTGAGGTTGTTATCCTAACAAGTATACTTCATGCTCACAATTGCTTTACTTGTACCCCTCCCCTTTGGTCAGAAGTTTACATATAACATTTTGCAAATTGCTAAGGTCTCCATACCTTAGTATAGAATGACAGAATTAAAATGTCATTGTTGGAATTTGATCAATTACTGAATGATAAAATATTTTTTCTGCATGAAAAAAGGTTACCATTATTTTCAGTGAAGAAAAGAGAAACTTAAATAAACCTGCATATGTCCATTCTTATTACTACTCCTAAAAAGTGATACTTTATTAGAGATCTTTTTCATTACTTTTTTAAAAGCTCAATTTTATGAAATTTATGCAACCAAGTTCAGGAAAAACAAACCCTAAAGAAACTTATGAACTGGTTATGTTATATACAGTTTTAAAAGGGGAGGGCCAATTTCATTTCATTCATTGATATAACTCCCAGAATTTAAGAAAATATATGTTAAAATATCTTTTTTCCTATTTTTGTTAAAAAGAAAGTCCAAATGCTTTGTAAAAATCACATGTGGAACCAAAACATATTCCTTGGCAGCTGCCAGCCCTGGGCCCTTGGTTACAGGCTTTGCCATCATCCCGCTTAATGGTGCAGACCTAGACAATAAATGAGGCAGACCAAATATTTCAGGTACAAAAAGTAAACTCTTTCGTTGTACAAATTCTCAAAATCCTAATAAAATTTTGATATGTAAAGTCTAAGATATAAAGTTTCACTTGTGATTTGCTAAGGAGCTGTCTGGAAGCTACTGTGATTACATGAGATGCCTGAGGTAGGACAGTGTCTCGGTGACCCTTCTATCCCCAGTATCAGCATCATGCCTGGCATATAGAAGACTGAAATTTCTGCAGATCTGATTTGTTTCAGGCAGAGCATATGGAAAATTCAAGGTTTAATAAAACAGATGGCTTCAGAGACAAGACTGTAAGAGACATTTCTGACGTTCTTTATAGTCTACCTTTTAAAAAAGAAAACAAAGGAATGGGTACATTACTTATTCTAGTTGCCAGCTGTGCTTGCATAGGGACGGCCATAAATTTTCAGTTGTTTACGTCATATAGAAAGAAAGTTGATCAGAACAATGACAGATTAGTCTTCCTTGCTCACTTAGAATCATAGAATGTTAAAGCTTGAATGAACCTTGGAGAACACCTGGTATAGTAGTTTTCAAATTGTGTTCCAGGGGACCTCAGAGTGCCACATAAGTGCCTCTGCGACACTTTTGGAGGATATCAAACCAGCAGGCATGTGGACACCAGCTCCAACCTGATTTAGTACATGTTCCTTTATATCTCATTTATATAAAAGCATTTTATAAGATTTTATTAGAAATATAGTTTCAGGTGCTAAAAAACAATGCTAACATCTTCTAATTTTACAAATACAGATGTAGAGCCCAAACATCTAAGATGTTGTAAGAATTAGTTACAGGACAGGTATGCTGATTCTCAATTAAGTGCACATTCCATAGCACTATTAATACTAGAAATTTCAGGTTTTTACTCAAAGTACCTAGCACCTAATAGTGCCTGTAAGTCTAGGGAATGAGGAAGCAGAAGTGGATGACATATTATATTGCTAACAGCTTCTATGTGTTCCACACGAAGCAGCTTGCAAAGAATTCACATTTAGTGGAGAGAAGGGAACACTTTCACACTGTTAGTGGGACTGCAAACTAATACAGCCTCCTTGGAAAGAAGTATGGAGAATTCTCAAAGAACTCAAATTAGACCTCCCATTTGATCCCACAATCCCATTACTAGGTATTTGCCCATAAAAAAAAAAATAAAATCATTTTATCACAAGGATATTTGCACTAGATTGTTTATTGCAGCTCAATTTAAAATCACCAAGATGTGGAAACAACCTAAATGCCCATCAACACAGAAACTGATTAATAATCTGTGGGATATGTATACCATGGAATACTATTCAGCCATAAAAAAGATAGAAACTTTACATCTTTCATATTAACCTAGATGGAGTTGAAACACATTTCTTCTTAGTAAAGTATCAAAAGAATGGAAAAGCAAGTAACCAATGTACTCAATATTAATATGAAGCCAGTCGATAAACTAATACAAGCCCACACAAAGGAAAAACTTAATTCAAGTTGAGGTGGGGGAGGGGAAAGGAGGGAGGAGGATTGGTGTGCTCCCACCAAAAAGGCACAATGTAAGGGTATATGGCACACCTCTTGGGTGCAGGACATAACTACACCTAACAAACACAAACATTATAATCTAATCATTTGTGCCCTCATGTTAATCTAAAATAAAAAAAGAAGAATCCACATCTAGTTATTTATTCTTGCATATTTACAATGAATTATAATGTATTTAAAGATGATATTCTACTTATTCAGGTGAGGAAAACTACATTTCAAAGAAATCAAATGGTGGTTTACATGAGCCATTTGGGAACAAATGGGGACAAAACAGAATTCTTCTAACCATTCTATCCAAGATGCCATTCATCACAAAACTGGGCAAGGCCTGCTTACCAGTGTGTTGGCCCCTACACTCCATTATCACTCCTACCAAGGGTAGTAAGTAGAATTCAGCACATAAGCTAACACATTATTATTGGCCACATTAATAAATATTCTGAAGTTGACTACAGGTTAAGCAGAAAGGGGTCAATGACCATGAGCTATATTAGCCTTTGGCACAGGAGGAAGAAATGGAGACCTGCCTATCGAGTCTTCACAATTTGTGATTGAAAATGCTGAACTACTAAGACTTAAATCCTGAGCTAGGGCAGACTAGCTTTCACTCTGAGTCACATATCTGGCAGGATAAACTTGAGAAGCCCTGAAGACGTCCAAAGTCATATAAGAGTAAGTGCTTCCATGTTTTCCTGAATTAACCTGCTCCCTGCTAAAAACAGAAGTGGGCCTGACTAGGGGAGATTTGATGGTGTGGGAAATGGACTTTAGAAAGGGAAATGAAACCTCCCTAATTTCACTGAGAAATTAGGGCCAGATTCCACACACTCTTTGGGAAAGCCAGCAAAGCTCACGGAAACACTCTCCCCTGCAATTTCGCCCCAGCTGTTCAAGCTGAGGCTGCTCTTTAAAGTGAAGCAAACTGATGAAAAAGCTCAGGTTCAGCAGTTTCACTCTGTTGGGCCAAAGCTTCTGTGTAGTCAGTCCCAGCCCACGGATTCTGCTACATTGGCCAGATGTTCAGGGCCTCCAGAGCCAGTCTTACAGGGAGCGGCATAAGAAGGCAACCAGACTCCACATACACCAGGTCCAGACCAAAAAGGAAGCAATCCATATGGGGCGCAGGGTCTGGGCAGCCTTTTCTCCCAGCACTGAACCTGGTCTATGCAAACACTCCAGAAGGCTCCTGAAGCCCGAGTCATCAGAATTCACTTTAAAAACTAGTTATTAGAGTAAGATAAAGCATGTTTATGATGATAAGTGTTTGTTTGTTTGTTTTCAATTTCATCAATTACACCTTTTATTCTGAATGCTAACTTTGTCCTGGTGGTTGTCTCTAAGTTACAAACAAATCAAAAAGCAATGAAAACAAGTTTGCTATTTCACCTCTGACTTCTGTGTTTCATTTCACAATATTTATTTTATTCTCCAATATCACCAACCCCACAAGTCAAAAAATTTTTCCAATACTAGCAAATGTTTTTATGGAGGTGTTTTTCTCTCACAAGATGTTTCTATACCTATCCAATTACCTCTACAACTAAATAAATGGCGTCTTTGGGAAGAGTTGTGTGAAATATACTCTCTACATGCAAACAATTTGCCTTCTGCTCTTTCCAGTCACACTGGAGTTATTCATGACATAGTTTATTCTACATGAGTTTTGCAAAAAAAAGAGAGGAATTGACCAATATAATTATCACTAGGTATTGCCTTTACTTTTTAAGATGTTGAATGAAAAGGGAGACCCTGAATCAAGCTTCAGAAATCTCCGTCAATGTCCCCGAAAGAGGCTGCTAGGGCTCAGCAGACGCTGAACCCAACACAGCACGCGTGTGCTTCTCATCCCTGAGCACTGGCGTACAAATGAAACCTGGCCACTTGAGCCTCTCACATCCAGTTTCTGTCAGTAATTGAAGTATCTGGAAGATAAAAAGAGTCTCACCATGAAATGAAATAATAATTCTTTTAGAAATATCCATCTTGACAATGACTAAATGTGTGGACCATGATTGCAAACACTTAGTGAATCACTAAGGAATAAAAGATCTAATTTACAGGACTCCTTGAGGAGGAAGGGGAGAGTTTGCTTTCCACAATGCCCAAGTCTTGGTGACTCATTTTTCTTCTTACAATTCCCAGGTGACAAAGTTCACACAATGGATAGAAAGATTAAATAAAGATCAACCCTAGGTTCTGTGAAGTATAGCTTTTGCAGTCATTTTTAGAGGATATTTAGGGAGTGCTAAGGCCTGAGTAAGCCACTGAAGGCAACAGTTTAGTCCACTGAGATGTATTGCCTCGCTTCCTGACACCAAGTGTTAGAAATTCTCACTGGTAACAATGAGCCTATGTCACCATGTTTTCCTTGGAGATGAATAAAAGGCAGAAAAAAATTCTGGATTCCAAAGGAAATTGTTTGGAACCATGTCTATTCTCCGCAGCATTGGCCATAATCTCATGTAAAGATGCATTTGCCATCCACTTCAGCAGTTGTTGGACTTTAGGCATGAAGATCTTAGCCTACACTGTGTAAGCTGGGGAAGAATCACAGAATTCAGCTGGGAGAGCAAATAACAATTCCATTCTTTTCTTTCTTCTTTGTTTTTAACTTTTAACTATAAAACATAATAAGTATAGAAAACTACACAAAACTTATATATGGTTTAATGAGTTATTATAAGGCAAATATCTACAATCAACATAAGTAAAAATATAGACCTTTTCCAGCCAACTAAAAAATTCTATTCTTGTACCTCATCTAGATTTAAAACACCTCCTTTCTACCAAAAGTAGCTACTGTCATTAACTTTTATAGCAATCACTTTTTATAGTTTTACTATGTAAGTGTGCATTTCTAGATGTGTTAATTTAGTCTTATCTATTTTATTAAGTCCTATACATATTTTAAGAATCTTTTAATCCACAGTTTTCTCAGCTATCCCTTTCTTTGCCTTGCAATTTATTCAATCAGGGATCTGAGGCATCTGACCTGCAGAGTTTCCCACAGTGTAGACATTACTAATGGTCCTAGCACAGTTCAACTCTGTGCTCTTCAGCCCTCTCTGTTGCCTACAAATAGGGAGCTGGATCCAGAGACTCCATAGGTTCAGGCCCATCCCTTTGTAAAAACTCTAGTTTCTGTAGTCTTTTATCAAAAACCATGGAATCATCTGGATATGTCTCTTTTTATGTTAGCAGTTGTTGTGCTCAATCCTAAATCTGGTAAGTCATTTGGGATTTATAATGGTTTAATATTATCATTTCTTACCATTTTAAAAACAGTAATGGTTTAATATTATCAATTCTTTTTCATTCATTCATTAAAATGCTTTTGTAAAGAAGATGCTTACCCTCATTGACCATTTGGTTTTCCAGTGGTACAGTTCATATTGGAAAGGAAAAATAAATGTTTGATTCTTTCCCTCTATTTGCCCATTCTCAAGACAATGAAATGGTTCTCTAGAATCTTCCAAAGGTAGCTAGGTTTTTAAAATACACTTATGTATTCATTCATTTAAATTTATTTTGTAAGTTTTATTCCATTATCTCTTTTGAAACTTAAGTTGTCTGAATAGGAGATTCTCACAGCTGCTTCCTGAGTTCTTTTGAATAACCCCAGTAGTTTTTGATAGCTTCCTAGCTATGTAGTTTAGAAAGAAGTTCCAGATTCCTCTAGTATATTTCCTGCCTCAACCCCGGAAGTAGCCATTTCCCCAAGAAGTATTGATTTCTTTTAACAGGAAATGTTATTTCAAAGCCACTACAATCTGAATATTAAGTGTGCTCTTTGTCACTAAGTTGCTAATTCTTTCTAGGCCTCTCCAGTGAGCAGAAATAGGAAACAGACAGACATAAATATCTATCTACATATTGAAAAACTTCATGAGTGCATATTGTTACTTCTGATTTAAATTCAAGAATACAAGCCTTTTCATTCCATTCTTTCACTACTTATTATTCTCATATTATATACATAGCTGTCTAAGAATAATAATACTAATACTACCGCCACCAATGAGACTAGTAAGCAATGAGACTAGTTTTTACATTTGTTTTAACACGCTAACCCCATTTGTATTCCCATTTTAATAGTTATCCTTGGCCTTTATTTTATGAATATACTGCCATTTAATATATATTTGATCCCACTTAATCTACAAGTAGCTATATGTTTAATGATTACCACCAGTTCTTATGCCCAGTGTCTCATAGTTCTATTCATTGTCTGACTTCATTCTCCACTAGATGTCTCAGAAAGATTTCACAGGAACAGTATTCTTCGGGTCATGGTATGCTAAAAGCAGTCTATGCTCGGTACTTACAGTTTTTCTGACTATAAAAATCTTTGGTTTACATTTTCTTTCTTTGAATTTACATTTTCTTTGGTTTACATTTCCTTTCCTTGAATAAACGTGTTACTTCAATTTCTTTTAGCATAAAGAATTCTGTCATAAAGAAGTCTGATAAAAATCTATTTTTTCACTTATAAATGACTTTCTGTTTCATCGTGATGCTCAAATGATCTTTGTTTTTCTGTCATCAAATTTTGCTGGAATATGTCTTGGAATTCGTTGTTCTGGATTGATATTTTCAGCTACACCTTTCAATATGTAGTTTCAAATTCCTTTTTTACTTTAGGGAAGTTTTCTTAAATGATCGTTTATAGAATTTGTTGTGTTCTCTTGTTTTATTCCTTCAGAAATTCATATTACACTGGATCTTTTTTCCCTAATCTTTTTTCTTCACCTATTTTTGATCTCGAATTTTTTCCTCCTTTTTATCTTATATTTGTTTTCAGGCATTATCTGTTGTGTTGTTTCATCTGTTTATTCTAAGTTAGTGTTTATTTCTGAAGTGATCTTTCTTGTATTTCTGATCTTTCTTGAGTTACATCCCCTTGTTGCTAAGTATATTTATTATGATTTGATTGACCTATGCATTGAGCCATTTCCTTAATGTTTTAGTTTATTTTTATATAGTACATCACCACTTTTTAAAATCATGTTTTTCTGGTGGCTTTTTGGAAAAGTAAAGGATGATAGGATGTTTTTGCACATGCCCATGCAAGATAATCTCCAACTAAAAAAATCCAACTTCAACCTCAGAGAAATCTTCATGTGTAATGTCTCCCAGCATTATGCATTTATCCTTTTATTCATTCAACAAACGTCTAATGAGCAATTACTATACATGTAGCAATAAGAATCAAATCATTAACAAAATTATTAATGATTAATAAGAGGAAATATTAATGAGACATGGTTCAAACCATTACAAATTTAAAACCTAATAGGGGAATCACAAAATCAAAGTAATTATAATAAAGTCCTTGAAGACAATCTATTTATGTGGTCTTCAACCTTTTTCTACAATATTACACATGAGAGATTAAAAAAAAAAGCAGTAGTGTTTAACTAGGCAGAGATAATTTTTCAGTTCAGAACACATGTTTCCTTAAGGCAGCACATCAGAGACTCCTTCACATGATCCTGATATAACCATCCTCCCCCCAGCATCCCTGCAGCAGGGGGTGATTCTTATTAAGTACCTTTGCTCTAACCCAAGACCTAAAATGCCATTAAAACTAGAATTATATTAAGAGGCCCATTAAAGACTTACAAGGAAAATTAGGCATATTTGCATATTCTTTTTTTAATTACATAGTTCCCTCTGTCATATAGTACATTAATATGCATTTCCAGGCAAAAAACTAGGAAGGAAAGAGAATAATTGTTAATTTCACAGTCACCTCCTTGTCAAAGAAATGTACCTTTATTAGTTGGATCGACAACTCAGCCTGATGACTAAGAATGACCAGCCGCCATCAGTCACTCAGTCACCTGCACTCCAATAACATAATTACTAAAAAAAAGAATAAGTAAACATAAGATGAAGAAATATACCAGTCTTTGGGCATATGTGTTTTTTTTTAATTTTTTTTTTATTGCCTATGGGAATTGAGTACATTCACTCCCAAATGTCATTTACCTGGAAAATACGTTTTTAGAGTTTTGTCCCAGACTATTGTCTCCATTAAAGACCCAAGAAGTGTCTTAAGAACTCGGGGCTGCTCAGAAACCCCATGTTAGGACACTGAGGCAGTCACCAGCCAACTCTTCAATAAAAGGACACCTTTTTAAATTTGAGTTGTCTGGCAGTATATTCTTTAAGAGACTCCTGGGCATAACACTATTTCTTATAGAAGATCTCTATTCCCTGAGATTTTAAAATAATTATTTAACTACAGATCAAGTTCAAGTTTGCCCTTATATATTGAATATTAAATCTTCCCAAGTAAGTCATTAAATTGAGGTCAGGGCTACCTGGTACAATCTAAGGTTTGCTTACAGAACAGAGAGGCCCTGATGGAAGGAAATTTCGAAGGAAGCATAAAGTCTCTGAAATTTGCTCTGGGGAGACCAGGCAGCAGGGCTTAAATGGAGCCTGTGAAGGACAAGGTCAGATTGGCAATAAACAACTGAAATTTTGGGATCTCCAAAGAAGGAGTCTAGGGAGGTGGAAGTAGAGAATAAATCATTGCAAGAAAAATGATGCCTCATCACCATTCCAGTCAGAGTGCCTCTGCATAGCCCAGATTGGCTGCACACAGTAGGGGTGGTGGTACCCCTACTTTCCCACCTGCTGCTGTCCCCACAAGCAGGCCTTGGGCATGTTCATTCTGCTCAACCTAAGTGAAGGTGCATGGAAGAAAAAACAGCCTGCACAGCCACAGTTTCATAATGTGCTGGTTACACTGAGAGGGAAGAGAAAGCCAGTGAGAGCTAGATAATGTACTAGAGGTGGAGAGAGGTATGAAAATGATGTTGGAATAAAGAAAAAGTGAAAAACTATAGGCCTGAGAGAAGTAAACTAGAAGAAAAAGGGGAATGATAAGAGTTGAGGTGAGTGAAACCTGGTGAGCTACTATGTGACTATTAAAATTGTGTTTCACAATATATGTAATTGCCTGGGTTAATCTACACAATATAATGTAGAACTATAAAAAGAGGTCACAAAATAGTTTGCGCAGGCCAAGTGTGGCAGCTCATACCTATAATCCTAACACTCTGGGAGGCCAAGGCAGGTGGATCCCTTGAACTCAGGAATTGGAGACCAGCCTGAGCGAGCAAGACCCCATCTCTACTAAAAATAGAAAAACTAGCCAGGTGTTGTGGTAGGCACCTGTAGTCCCAGATACTCAGGAGGCTGAGGCAGGAGGATTGCTTGAGCCCAAGAGTTTGAAGTTGCTGTGAGCTATGACACTACAGCACTCTACCTAGGGCAACAGAGGAAGACTGTCTCAAAAAAAATAAAATAGTTTGCACAGTATCTACTAATTTTTGTAAATGTGTTTAAACATAGAAAGGTGTATATACTTGTATGTATATTAATTTGATTTGTGTGAGGGAGAGAGGAGGGAGCAGAGACAATAGCCACGCAGAAGGAAGATACACAACCAAATTCTAGCATAAGCGTATTTTGCATGATGAGATTATGGGTATTTTTTCTTCTTTTTTGATTCCCTATATTTCTTGATTTTATATTATGTATGTAACAATAGTTGATAAATAATAATAAATAATAATAAAAGTTTTGCTGCTTCCTCTTTTTCTGTCTTCTTCCTCCTACCACTCCTCTGATGGAAATTTATGATCAAAATCATCTGTACCAATTGAAGGGAAAGAAAATAATAACACAAAGTATCCATAGCAATCCTAAAATTATCTTTATGCACACGCATATCTTTATGCCTTGATTCCAGCCAAGTCCTCTCATATTGCCAATTATAATAAGGAAAATAAATCTCATGAAAAAGAACATCAAATTCAGACTTCTGAAAAGGCAACAGTTAAAATTCATAAGTATGTATTTTGCTGTTAATTGTCAATCTGCCAATAGAAACCTGGCTTTTTGATTCAGAATAGTCACAGCAGGCCTTTGCAGATTGGCTAATGAGCTGTCCACTCACTGGTGAGTCCAGCTATTCATCAAGCCCCTGGGTAATTTGAAGGGAGCTCAGGATACCTGCAACAGTTCAAGTGGAAAATGAAATCTGAGTAGCCTATAAAAGAGAGATGACATCCTGCCCAAGCTAAAACCGTCTGTTCTTTTGTGGTAGATTCATCTAGACTAGTCAAATTGGGCTGAGAAATTAACTAAATGGAGGGTCTATCATCCCTGGTCTATCATTTGGCAACTTGCCTTCTCTTTTAGAAAGGCACTATACTCTGATATCTACCTCAAGTCACTGACAACTGCCTCAAAATGCTTTTAGAAAATAGTAAATGAGAATATAATCTTATTTATATAGAAAATGCAGCATAACAAAAAGAAATAATGAAAAAAATAGAGCTAAAATCTGGGTGCAGAAGACAAGATGTTGAACTAATATAGTACAATAATAAATTATAGGGGGGAAAAATCCAATAAGAGTAATTATTTAAGTGAACTTTAATTTGAATCCTCATACCCACATGCCAAGTTTAGATGGCAGGTGGTATAAAAGGATACGAGAACTTAGCAACTTCATCTAACTGCCTTCCTGTCACATCAACAGACAAACAGTCACCATGAAAAAATTGATAACAGTGGGGAAAATGCTTTCTTGTACATTTATGATAGATAATGCAGCCTAGGTTGAATGCATTGAAACATTAAACTTAAGTAATGCAGCCTGCTTTGGTCCCTGATTTTCAATTCTTGGTTGGGAACAGCTGCACTGCTAAAGAATATACAATTCTCGACACTTGACAGTGACAATTACCCTACATTGAAGAATTAATCTGAGGACATTCCCTGAAAACTTTAGGTATGAAAATGTTAGATTGATAGTTAGGATTCTGGCTTTCCTAGGGAAAAGACAAGGGCAGGGTCCCCAGATCCCCATCTGCATGCCATCCACCTTAATCTTGCCCAAGAGGCTGCCCACTCCTGGAAAGGAAGAAATGCCTTACTGATCTACCAATCAGAACTTAGTGTGCCAACTGCAAAAGAATGCAGAGGAAAGCATAGGTACAATAGTCTGGAAAGTGACCTAGAACAACCTTAAAGCTAATTATCATGTCTTTAGCTTAAACCTACATTGTGGTTCACCTCCTCCATGGACTTTCAGAGAGGCTCAAGGGAGGTCTGCATGTGGCTCCAAGATGACCTCTGAAGCACAATCCAGACAGTATAAAACAGGAGACCTGGCCATAACCAAGAACTTTATCACAACAAGGGGGCCCATTCATGGGCTATGGCCAATGTGTATTGCTCTGTAAATCTATATCCTGCTCTTGCTCAATAATCCTCTTTCTCTTCCTTGATAAAATTTGTTTCATGCTTGCCATACTGCTGGTGAGTCTGGTCATTCTTTGGCCAAGACCACATCAAGAACTGCGAGTGTAGACATCTGCTTGAACCCAACAGTAATGGTAAGACCAACAGTCTGTTTTATTCTTTGTGCCACTGTGGAGAGAGAGGAACACTTTCACACTGTTGGTGAGACTGCAAACTAATACAGCCTCTTTGGAAAGAAGTAGAGAATCCTCAAAGAACTCAAATTAGACCTCCCATTTGACCCTGCAATCCCATTACTAAATATCTATCCAAAAGAAAAAGATTATTTTATCATAAAGACATTTGCTCTAGACTGTTTATCACAGCTCAATTTACAACTGCCAAGAGATAGAAACAACCTAAATGCCCATCAACTCGGGAATGGATTAGTAAGCTGTGGTATATGTATACCATGGAATACTATTCAGCCATTAAGAAAAGATGGTGTCTTTATATCTTTTGTATTAACCTAGATGGAGAAACACATTCTTCTTAGTAAAGTATCACAAGAATGGAAAAGCAAGCATCAAATGAACTCAAATTTTCATATGAAGCCAGTAGACAATCTAACACACACCCACATAGGAGAAAAACTTTATTCTATTCAAGTTGGAGGGAGGGGACTGAAGGAGGGAGGAGAGGAGAGGAGTATTTGTTTACCTGCACTTAAAGCGCACAAGATAAGAATGTAAGGCACACCTTTAGGGTGTGGAATATAACTAGAAGAGGGTCTTTACCTAATAAATTCAAAACTTGTAAACTGGTTATTTGTACCCTCACAGTAATCAAAATTTTGTTTTAAAAGACCAGTAGTTATGCCACATATAATCACTATAACCAGAAAAGTGACTCATAGTACAGTTCTCTGCTTCTAGAATTGCAGGGGCAGCATATAGCACTACTAATCTGCCCGTTTATGTGAGGTCTACAAAGAGATGGGTCCCTGGGGAGGTAGACTGGCCCTATTGTTGAATTGACTATATGGAAACTGGGACATCAGAGAAGTAGTAGCTTTTACAAACTGCCAGAAGCCGGTGGTAAAGCCAGGACCAGGTGCTGAAACCAAGTGAGCTTCCCTCTTTTGGTCTAGAGATCCTTCTATCCAAGCCTTCTGCCTTTATTAAGCCCATTTACTCTTGTGCCTAATGAGCCAATTCCTTCAGCAGCCAAGTTTTCACTCTTCATTAGGCTGAGAAGAATGATTTGCAACCAACAGCTTTTCTGCATTGGACATAAGATTTCTTTCATCTCTTCTCCTGTCACTATGGCACCCTTGGAATGTGGAGTCCCACCCAGAGTCCCTTCCGTTTCGGGTAGGTGGCCCACATGTGAAGAATGGCATCCAGATGCTGGAGCTGCTGAGAACCAGGAGGCCGCGAAGCAGCAGCCCAGTGACAGGGCCTGGACCCATAGAAGGACAGCCACAGCCTCACACAGGCTCTGAAACTGATCCAGGGTGACTTTGGGCAAAGCATCATTGTGAAATGGTGATGATCTTATCTCCCTCACCAAGCAGTCAGGAAATCAAATGAAATCATGAATACAAAAGTACTTTGAAAAATGTTCATCATAAAATCATAGAATTTTAGAAGGACCTTAGAGATTATTTGGTGCAGTCCCTTATTATACTGATGAGGAAACAGTCCCCTAGCACATAAATGACTTAAACAAAGTCAAATAGAAACACAGCTGCTATACAAGTCAAAGCATGATTATTACAAATTAATACACTTCCAGTATGAGTACACATATATTAATAAGCTATTTTCCTATCTTCTCAAAAAAAGAAAAGATACATTGCCTATAAGAAAAAAAAAATAGGTCACCACGTTTGAGATACATAATAATGGCTTATTGCGATTATGTTATACACATGAGCAAATAACGTTACATTTTTAGTTTTTATGGTCACACTGTATGGTAGCAAAAAATAAATAAATGAATAGAAATTACTCATAATCCCTCTCTCAAGAAAAATATTAGTGTTAACATTATGATAAACCTAATTTACTATGAGATTATACTCTCCATACTGTTTGTAAGTTATTCTGAATGAAAAGAATTAGAAATCCTATCCTATATATTCTAACAAAGTAACATCTGTTAAGTGTGGTAATAATGAGAAATGTCAAAGAGCAATTGGGTGTTTGTTTTCATGAGAAAAGAAAAATAAATCTTCAAAAAGGTTTTATCTATTTCTAGAGAACAAAAATATAAATAAAAATAATTCAAGAATAAAAAATATTGGCTCAGAGCCTGTGGCTCAACAGGCTAAGGCCCACGTACACCTGAGCTGGCGGGTTCAAATCCAGCCTGGGGCCCGCCAAACAACAATGATGGCTGCAACCAAAAAATTGCCGGGCATTGTGGTGGGTGCCTGTAGTCCCAGCTACTTGGGAAGCGGAGGCAGGAGACTCACTTGAGCCTGGGAATTGGAGGTTGCTGTGAGCTGTGTGATGCCACAGCACTCTATCCAGGGTGACAGCTTGAGGCTCTGTCTCAAAAAAAAAAAATATATATATATATATATATATTAAAAAGCAGTTTCTCCAGTTAATTGAAGGCCAAAATGAGTTCCTAAAGAAATCTATCTTCATTGTATTTTCAATCCTTTTCCAAAGCAATCGTTGACTCAGCAATTCCTACCCTGAGTAGCAGAATTGAGACATTCATATTTTAACATTCATCCTTAACCCTCTGCCTTTCTGTCTGCTTTTGAACTAATGGTCAGTTGTATAGGAACACATCTAAAGTGTTAATGATATTCCTGTATTTCAGAATCTTTATTCCTCACAAATCCATTCTACTTATAAATTCCCTTAAATGCAGCCTTGCTTGTAGAATGCTGCCTCACTGGCCTCATCTCTGCCTTAAAGAGTGAAATTCAAAGGTGATCATGACCCATTGTTGTTTTCTTTAATTCTAAGGTGCGAAACTTGGCAGCTCCACCATCAATCATTTGGATCCAATTTGGGTTAAACTCAGGCCTGCTGCACTAGCTCTGATTTTCAGGTACGAACTCGCTGGAATCCCAAATGCCATTACTTTTCATCTTCCCATTGTCCCATTGTCCAAAAAGGAAACCTAAGAATAGTTGCTCCCTTTCCAGTTCTCACCCTAACCTCCAGGAAATTTTGTAAGACCTTAAATTGAAGAAATCTGCAAGACCCCATCTGAACCAGATAATTTTGTAAGATCCCAGCCCCATGCTTTGTTTTCATCTTCTTTATTTAAAAAGTCAATTTCCATCATCCCAGTTGGTAATGAGGAGTAGAGGTCAAAACTTCCAGCCCTGAAAACCTGCTATAAAACTAGCACTTTGGGCAATAAGATTTTTATGGTAATAAATTGACAGGACATTAGAAGGAACTGGATAAAGAGCCATTCTAGTAATCCATGTGAAAACAAGGCTGCTCAATACACAAGCAAGGGTCTGAAAGGTGGGTCTCCTCCTCATCAGCCTCCAGTACAGGTCTGATTCTTCCCCACTGGCCCAGCCAGGTGTAAGTTCTTTCCCTTCCTGACATCTACCTCTGTTCCTATTCTGCATTTTTCCCTACAAAGTTGAAGTTAGCACTACGTGTTCTAATATTCAAAAGTGATTCAGCTTTAAGCCAAAAATGAATTCTCTGAGAATTTTTGCAATACCCATACCTTGAATAAACTTAAATGTTTTCATTTGTAGCAATATTATTTCCAATTTCACCATTCTTTATGAACATTAGTCTGCTACTCTTGAACCCATAGTAAAAACTTCAAGTACTTAAATTGCTCTCCTTCATGGTGAATATGTACTAATACCACTGATATGTGCAGCAAATGATTGAAATTCACATTTCAGGGATGTTAGTGGTAAATGGAGACCTCTACGTGAGCCATCTGCCAATATAAGAACAGCATATATGGAAAACAGACTTTTCTCCGTAAACTCAACTGGTTGAGCCATGGCCAATTCTAGATGCTTAAGCTAACCTCAGCCCAAAAGTCTCTTCTTTTCTCTTTCTTTCTTTTTTTTTCTTCAGATTAATATGTGAGTACAAACTGTTAGGTTACATTGGTTGCATTTGTCAGGTACAAGTCCAAGTTGTCGTTGAGCCCTACACCTAGAAGATGTCCATATACCCCTATGTTGCACCCGTCAAGCGAGAGCCTACCAAATACCTTCCCTCCCTCCTTCCTTCTCCTTTGCCCTCCCTACTTGAGTTTGTTTTTATTCTTCTTATGTGAGCTTGCCGTTGTTGATCTAGTGGTTTCATATCAGTATTGAGTAGATTGGATGCTTTCTTTTCCTTCTTGTGATACTTTACTTAGGAGAGTAAATCCATCCAAGTAAATACAAAAGATGCAAAGTCTCCTTCTTTTTATGTCTGAATAGTATACATATATGATAGTTTATTTATCCTTATGTGAGTCGATGGGCATTTGGGTTGTTTCCACATCTTGGCAATAGTGAATTGAGCTCCAATAAACATTCTAGTGCAAATGTCTTCATGGTCAAAGGAGTTTCTTTCCTTCTGGGTAAATATCTAGTAATGAGATTGTGGGATCAAATGGAAGATCTACTTGAGGATTCTCTATACTTCTTTCCATAAAGGTTGCTTTAATTTGCAATCTCAGCAACAGTGTTGAAGTGTTCCCTTCTCTCCAAAAGTACTTTAGATCAATTTCACCACCCCTAAGTGGTATTTCTATAACACATGAACTTCAACTACATAAACAAGATATACAATCCACATTGTCTAAATAAATTCAATGTTAAGATATAATTAAACACTAAATAGTAGAGTGAGAGGGACATGGGCTTTGGAAGCAGGCACAACTTAGATGGAATTGCAGATATTCTAATCACGAGCCATATAGACTTGAACAAGCCCAACATCACTAAAGTCAGCTTCCTCGTCTGTAAAATTAAAGTTGGGATAATGACATTTGACAAAGATTGCTGCAGAGATGAGAGATAATGTGTATTGAGTGCTCAGCATACTGTTTAGCTTTTGGTAAACACTATACATATGTAGACTTCTATAGCTAGCAGTGATGGTAATAATGTATATCTTACCCGTATCATAATATGCATTTCAATCCACCATTGGGCAGGGGAAGTGAGCTGTAAAGAGCCCCAGAAGTCTTCATAGTGATATTAACTTACTCAAGGTAAGGTATAAGTTAGCTTATTTTTTGACTCTAATTTAAGACCTAAGACCATACTTTGAAAATGAGAGATAAAAGACTAGTCATTTCATCAAAGGATTTGTGGGGGTCAGGAGAGGAAATCATTGCTCAAGATGCAGAAGAGAAACTGAGAGCACAGGTACTCTCTGCACCACTATGTGCCAGATCAGATGACTGTGCTCAGGAAACCCAGAGCTAAATTATTATTTAGCTTGGCCAGTTCCTGGCCAAGAACAAGTACTCAAGAAAAATGTGTTGACTAAAAAGGATTTTTTTTTAATCTTCATATGACTATTTTTTTGAGACAGAGTCTCATTCTGTCACCTTCGGTAAAGTGCTATAGCATCACAGCTCACAGCAACCTCCAACTCTTGGGTTTAAGCGATTCTCTTGTCTCAGTCTCCCAAATGGCTGGGACTACAGGTGCCCACCACAACGCCTAGCTGTTTTTGTTGCAATTGCCACTGCTGTTTTTGCTGACCGGGGCCAGGTTCTAACCCGTTACCCTCGGTATACAGGGCCACTGAACCACAGGCACTGCCTGTTCATTTGACTATTATCACAAAGAGCCCATGGATCATTATAGAAGTCATTTTTAGACTTCTAGAGTTAAAGTCTAGAAAAGTCATTTAAAGTACTTGCAAATTCATGTGCAAGTACTAAAAAGTCCAAGAATTAAAACTGAAGAGATTGTAGGAGTTCAAAAAATCACTCCAATGGTACTTTTTAAAAAAAAATAAAATAACATATATAAATATGTTAGGTAAATGTTATGAATTAAAAAATAAGAATTTCCTCATAAGCATTCAGTTAAATACAAGATCACTATATCAGTTTCATGCGAAAGAAAGGGTCTCAATGACAGACACAATTTAACAGTATTAAAAATTAATTATCTTATATACTTTTCCAGAAATAGAAGGAAATGACATAAATTCTTCTAGATGAAACTACCTTTCCAGAATTTTTTGTTATTGTTATTTTTGCAGATTCATTGAGGGTACACAGAACCAGGTGACATTGATTGTTTTTGTTAAATAAGTACCCTCTTATAATCAATAATTATAATATAGGGGTCCTGCCCTCAAACGATGTACCAAGCCCCTTGTTCCCCTACCTCCTCCCTCCTTCCCCTTTCTCAGTTCTCCCCACCCCCACTCCCTACCATGTACTAGGACCTTAATTGTCCTCATATCAGAATCGAGTACATTGGATTCTTTTTTCTCCATTCTTGTGATGCTTTACTAAGAATAATGTGTTCCACATCCATCCGAATTAATACAAAGGATGTAAAGTCTCCAACTTTTTTAGTGGCTGAATACTATTCCATGGTACATATATGCTACAGCTTGTTAATCCATTCCTGGGTTGGTGGGCATTTGGGCTGTTTCCACATTTTGGTAATTGTAAATTGAGCTGCAATAAACAGTCTAGTGCAAGTGTCCCTGCGGTAAATGGATTTTTTTCCTTCTGGGTAGATGCCCAGTAATGGGATTGCAGGATAAAATGGGAGGTCTAGCTTGAGTTCTTTGAGGGTTCTCCATACTTTCTTCCAAAAAGGTTTTATTAGTTTGCAGTCCCACCAGCAGTGTAAAAGTGCTCCCTTTTCTCCACATCCACACCAGCATCTTCAGTTTTGAGACTTTGTGAGGGCTATTCTCACTGGGGCTAGATGATATCTCAGGGTGGTTTTGATTTACATTTCTCTAATAATTAAGGACGATGAGTATTTTTTCCATGTGTTTGTTAGCCATTTGTCTGTCTTCTTTAGAGAAGTTTCTGTTCATCTTTCTTGCCCAGTAATCTAAGGGATTGTTGGCTCTTTCTTTGTTTATTAAATTAAGTTCTATGTAGATCCTAATTATCAATCTTTTGTCTGAATCAAAATATGCAAATATCCTTTCCCAATGTGTAGGTTGTCTGTTTGCTTTGGTTGTTGTCTCCTTAGCTGTACAAATGCTTTTCAGTTTAACTAAGTCCCATTTATTTATTTTTGTTGTTGTTTGCATTGCCAGGAAGTCTTCCTCATAAAGTCCTTCCCCAGGCCATTAGCTTCCAGTGTTTTCCCTGTGCTTTCTTACAGGATTTTAATTGTTTTGAGCCTTTGATTAAAGTATTTTATCTATCTTGAATCAATTTTTTTGAGTGGAGAAAGATGCAGGTCCGGCTTCAGTCTTTTACATGTGGGTATCCAGTTCTCCCAGAACCACTTATTAAATAAGGATTCTTTCCCCCAGTATATGTGCTTGTTTGGTTTATCAAAGATTAGGGGGCTGTAAGATGTTTGTTTCATCTCCTGGTTTTCTATTCAGTTCCAAATGTCTGTGCATCAGCCTACCAGACTTTAGGCTGTACTTTTAGGCCATAGTGATCAAAATTGCATGGTATTGGCACAAAAATAGAGACATAGACCTTTCCAGAATTTTTATCATCTCAGGTTATTTTTTATACTCTCTTTTACACTATCACAACTAGAATTATAGCTCAAATCTTAAGAACTGAAATTATCATGACAATGAAACAATTAGGGGAAAACTTAAGAAAAGCATCTTTAACCAATCAATTGCAAGCAACAGACAAACTTAACCCTAAACTCTGAACTTTCTAAGGCCAGTGTTCCCTCAGAGGTTTCCAGGGAAAGTGCTCACCCTTAGGTGTAGAAAAGCATCTCAGGCTGTAGTTCCCTGATCAATGGTGATTACTGGTGACAAATGGTAAGGTCAGACATGAGACACTATCTTAGGTTACACAACACAAATTCAAAACCAAAACCACGCAGAAGATATTTCTGTTTATTGACTAAATCTCTTTTAAAAAGATACGTAAAAACACATACAGATTGTGGAAATCTAATGATCAACATTCTGAAACAGAATATTGTCCAAGACAAAATGTAAATAAGCTTTAAATTTCTGAACTGGTTTTAAGTCCCCCTCAACTTCTCTAAACTCACCTGCATGCCCATTTTAGGAGAAACTCCAAAGTAAGATCATTCTTACTCGACTTTCTAACAATTGTCTAACATTTCCTTGTTTTCAATGCTCTAGTCAGCTTCTAAGTTTGATTTTATATAGTAACCTATATATTATGTCCTAGAAAGGTTTATGTTTATTATTTATCTTTTAATCTGATTCATTTGTTTTAGAAATTTTGGCGAAAGTGTATTAAAACATGATACTTCCTTATTTTTCCTGCCTCATTTAAATGTAGTATGAATGGGTCACGTCTCCCTTTTCTCCTTTTGTTCAATTTATTTTCCAACTAAATGCTCAATAAGCTTTATTAACTAACTGCATATAAATTACAGGCATCACCACAGAGTACAATCAATAATACTGATAGTAGTATAAGATGCCTGAAAAACTTGAAAGTGGCCCCAAAATAAATAGCAGTGCCTGCTAATAAATTTTCTAGAAGAAAATAGGAAGAACACCAAGTAACTCTTTTCTTCCAAGAAAATGTCTATTCATGATTATTAACTTTAAATTTGAAAAGTTCCAAATTGAGAACGGTTACTGTGTTGTTACTGATTACCATATTAGCCAACTGGTCCTAGTTTCAACCTGATTCCCTTGAACTTCTAAGAAGCTCTAGCAATCTGAAGATGCTAGACCAAAAATTCAACATTTTTATAAATAAGTTAAAAGGCCCTGACAAATGTTTATGCCAGCCCACTGCTCCAATCCTTGTTTACATCTGCTGTCTCTGGCTCATGTTTGAGAAAGTTAACAACATTTAAAGTGTAAGATGTAAGAAAGTCTGGTAGAAGATTAAGGAAACTCAGAAAATTGGTGTCCTAAGGGAGCCATAATAAAAGCATAAGTTAAAAATATCTCAGAACAGACAGGAAGCTTCTGTAAATCATATGCCAACTATATGCAAATGTGTATGATATGGCCTTAGGGAGAATTCCAGAGGAGGCTTCATCGCCTGATGTTTCTTTGGTTCCTCATTTCACAGTATTTAGCTACTAATACCCTTTCATAGACCTATAAAATACATTGACCTTTTAAACCAGATTTTTAGTTTAACTTGAGCATAATTTAAGTACTATAATCAGAAAAATCCAAAAGACCCAAAGTAGTCACAGACTTTCATATAAAAATGTACTTTACAATAGGAGGATTTTGAAGGATTTATAACTTAATAATAATTTTTAAAAATCATTCACCACTAAGTGTCAAGCAGAGGGCTAAGTTCTTTATATCTCCCTTATTTACTACTCACCCTCACAACATCCCCAGGGGGAGGGGAAGTTGTTGTCTCTGTTTTTCAGGTGCAGAAACTAATATGGTTTAGATAGGTTAAGAAAACAGTCCCAGGTCACATAGTTGGCGAGTGGCAAAGCCCGTATTCTTATCAGCTCTAATAATCGCAGACCCTGTTTTCATTACCACTCTTCTACACCACCTCCCACACACACGATGGGGGAAACAAACCAAAAGAAGATTAAATTTTTAGGACTAAGCAATAAAAGACCAGGACTCAGTATATCTCCTAAGTTTCTTCCAGGTTTAAAATTCTAGGTTTTTAACTTTTTTGAAAAGGGTAATATGAATCACAGAAAATCAGATAAAAGAGTTCTTCCCATCCAGTTTTCCTTAATAATATATTAAAAACTAAGAATATGTGAATTCAAAATGTCCCTTCAAGTCTTTATCTAAGTGTGAGGCTAAAGAAAAAAAGAACGTGAATAGATCAGAACTCCAGCAAATGGTGCAGACACCTTTATTCTCACAAAGATGTCTACGTTTTATTTTTCTGTTCATAAAAATTCATAATTAAAATTGCAAAGAGCAGCCTAATCTGTTTCCTCATTTTAGTGCCTCCATACATCACTGGTTCTGCTGACCTAATAAAAAGAGCTCATCTCTCCCATATCAATTGATGTACCAAATCACTGACTAGCTAGTGACCATTTTGTGTACAGACGAGAAATGCATTTAATATATCAACCCCATTAGCTGCTTAATGCCATTTTCAGGATTTAACAAAGCAAATTCAAAAGCTCATTCAACAAACTTCCTGACAATATCATGATCCGGGTCCTGATTTCCTTCAATGTGTTAATTCTTTTGCATTATTTGGCCACTTTTCAAGATATCAAAGTCAGAGAGGGTCAAGAGAGGTCAGTAGTACCAAATCCCCTTTGCACTACTTCACGCTTTTCAGAGATCATTATGTTAGGAATGACCTGTGTGAATTGAAGCAAGTCAAGGAACAGCCTTGAGATTCCCCACCCCCAAAATCACCTAACAACAACCCACTAAAACTGCCCTGTCCACTGGCATAGAGGCTTTCTTGGAGCTGCGGGCAGTCTCTCATCTAGCGAAGAGCATGCCAGTGCCATCACTTCTGCTCAGAGGGCTGCTGTCATCCTCATGGGAGTCACATTGTGTGACATGAAGCAAGCTATTGCTAAGCGATATCTGGGGAATTATTAGAAAGTAAGCATTTTGACTTTTAAATATTCCACTGCTTTGGAGTGGTTTAAATAATTCCTAAGTATAAGTGCCGCCAGGGAGACAAGGTGTCAGCAGCAGAATGGATGTTGCTGCTAACAACCAACAGCTGAAAAGGGACTGTGACAATGCCCCCTGCTTAGTGATACTTTCCTGGTATTCTGCGCTACACTAGCTTGGGAGTTTAATAGCACAATATGGGAAATGAGAGCTCATCTATCTACTTGTCAAGGGCACTGGCAGGCATCCTGCGTACAAGCCTTCCCAGCTCGACCCAGGCTGAACTGGACCATGACCCGAAAGCAAGTCTTTCAGGGGTGAGAGGCCTTTTATGGTAATTAATCCTCCAGGAGGCACAATCCCCAATGTCACTTGAGCACAGATGAGCAAGTAGAAAATTTCACTATTCCAAATTCCTTATATAGATCACACTGAAAAGAGGGGATGGATCAGAAATTCCAAAGGAAAACTAAGGGTTTCTGCAAGGATGTCATGATAGTCATCTGGGTGTTTTAATTGGATTTCACTCACACGCATACTTTTCTATCAAACCAAGACCTCCTTGTGCAATTGAAAGATTTTACTTTAGATTCTGGAAATACCTCCCGTGCTACATCTTTTCCTATTGTTTTCTCTGAGTGCTGCCATTCCTAGTCGGATCTTCTCCCTTCCTCTCCTCCCCCACCAGTCCTGGTCCTAGTATCTTTATCCACTTCTTAGCCTCCATGTCTCCTTCTCTCCATCAGGCCTATTTCATGTGACCAAATTAGTTTCCCAAAGTACACTTTGACCATATGCTTCCCTATTCAAACAACATCAAAAGTTCAGAGTCTAAACTAGTTAGGCTAACTTTGAGTCCTTCCAAAGGGTGCCAGTCTAATGAGTGGTGCACGTGCTACATGAATTCTCAGGACAGAAAGGCTTCCAGACAAGTTGGCAAGAATGGTCTTCAAAGACAAGAAAATAAAGGATAAAAGTCATTTTTGTTTTTATTGTCTTAGATTTTAACAAATGAGAAAATGGATGTCTTTTCCGGGTTATCTTAATAAAACTAGGATTTGAATCCAGATCTTCTTGACTCCTACTTTATAACAAATCAGAATTTCAGAGTCCTCATAAGTGCAAAGATCTGTTTTCATATAAAGAGGATTAGTTCTGGCCCCAAACATGTAAAAATAACAGTTCAAGGACTGACATTTGAATTGTCCTTAAGGAATGGGTAAGTCTTCTATAGGCAATTGACAGATATGGAGGAAGCACCTTAAGTTTGTGTAGAGAATAAACCAGTTAGAAGGGTTAAATATCAGGCAGATACTCTGGAGTCCTGCAGAGGACTAGCAGAGTGGGGTAAAAGACAGGAAGACTGAAACTACAAAAGGCCTTGAAGGCCTGGCTCCTGGGTTTGGGATTACCCTGTGGGCATCAGGCAGCAATCAAATAATTTGAAAAGCAAGCAGACTTTTTTTTAGCATCTTTGTCTTTTAAAAAGAAAAATCCCTAAAAGAGTGAAGAGGATAGATTAAAGAGGTAAAGTTCACAGGTAAGGAAAGCTCTACCAAGGGATTTAAAGAGATCTAGAGATGGCTAAGGGGTCCAACATGGCGGCTCATGCCTGTAATCCCAGCACTCTAGGAGGCCAAGGAGGGTGGATTGCCTGAGCTGACAGGTCTGAGACCAACCTGAGCCAGAGTGAGAGCCTGTCTCTAAAAACAGCGGGTGTTGTGGGGGGCACCTACAGTTCTAGCTACTTGGGAGGCTGAGGCAAGAGAATCACTTGAGCCCAAGAGTTTGAGGTTGCTGTGAGCTATGATGCCATCACACTCTACTGAAGGTGATAAAGTAAGACTGTGTCTAAAACAAAATAAAATAAAATAAAATAAAATAAAGGTGTCCTTGATCTTAAAAAAAATAGAGATGGCTAGGGAAGGAGGTTAAATGGAGAAAGACTATTGAAGTGCAATTGATAGGGTTTGGCAACTGAATACATGTGGAGGGGGAAGAAAGGAAGTGAAGAGAGAAAAATTCTGAGAATTGTCAAATCTGATCAAGTAGGGGACAGAAGGAGACACTGGGGTGGAGAACAAAGAAGAGAAGGAGGAAGAGGAGAAACATTTCTGGAAAGGTACTATTTGGAGCAAAGAATATGAATAGAAATACGAATCTGGAAACTCCAAAGAAAGAGCCAGAGAAACCTCCAAAGGACAGATACGGGCTAATATGGAGTAGTGGAAACAAAAACAATAACAGTCAACATTTATTAATTGCTTACCTTCTGCCAGGCACTGTTCAAAACCCCTTACATATTCATTTATTTCTCAAAACCTTCAGTTTACAGCTAAGGAAACTAAAGTTTAGAAAGCTTAAGTGATTCACTCATAAAGGAAATGAACATTCTTTCACGGCTTTACACACATGAAAGGGACTCAACCTCACTCAAAATTAAATAAGTGCAAATAATTAAAGCAATTTACTCTATTATATCCAGATAATGCTAATTATCGAGCATAAACAAGCAATTAAACCTATGATTCCTGAAAACCAGCAATAGAATTTCCTGTTGGACTTAGACAAAAACAAATTCCCTCACTCTTCTCAAGATTTCAAAGTACTTTATTTACCTTCTCATCAATTATTATACCTCCCTGTGGCCCATTGTGTTCATATTTCAGAATTACACAAGGTCACCAGCAAGCAAAATCTACTACTAGAAAAGAAACACAGATTGATTGAGACCCTTGCTCCAGGGTTCACTCATTTCCCTCTTTCACATTCTCTTAAGTCATTTTTTTTTAGAGAAATCTAAACTGCAGCTGGTATCCTAAACTGTCTTTTCCTACTGATCATTTCTCATGTCATCTCACTTCCTAACAGCTCAGCAAATCCAGTAAAATGACAGCACTGTTTTCCCAATGGTCAGATGAACTCTGACTCCGACTGGCTTGATAACACAACGCCATTAGTGGGGCTTCAGATTTTTCAGAGGTCGTGCAAAACTAGGCATCTATTGGTTTCCGTCTGCTTTTCTGGTATTGCAGCTGCTATTTTTACTTAGAAGACTCTTTCTCCATCAATCTCAAGTCCTGTGTCTTGCATACAGCTATCTCTGGCTCGCCTCTGGCCCTGCCTCAAACTCAAGCCTGGGCAGACATACCAGATCAGACTCTTCACCACCTTTCCATTCCCATATCTATCACAATAAGTTCAGACATGAGCCTGCAACCCAAACCAAGTCAAACAGAATCGATATTTTGCTGGGAACAGTTGAAAAAGCAGCACCCTCTTTTTTTCTGGAAGTAGAATTGAAATTTGGACCTGCTGATAGCAACCGTGGAATGAGGGTGAGAGTATAGGACTTATGTGAGAATGACACCCAAAACAAAACTAAAAGATTTGTTATGTGAGAGTTATGTGAGAATGATACCCAAAACTAAACTAAACTAAAAGATTTTAAAAGACAGATTCCTGGTGATGCTGTCTGAGCAACACCCATTGCTTCAACTATGCCTGAAGCATCACCCCTGGACATACGAATTACCCTTATTAAATAAATTCCATTTTTCCTTTAAAAATAACTAATTTTCTGGGCCAGAATGGGGAATACAAAAGAGAAAAGAAGCTATGTAATACTTGCCTCAGGTGAGTGATTACATGAAGCTAAGAAGCAACTTGTTAGCCTCTAATATCCCTTTATGCTTTTGAGATTGTTTGCCTAACTTTAAAAGGCGCCTCTTGATCTAGCAATTCTACTTCTCATAATTCATCCAAAGGAGATAATTAGACTAACATGCAATAATACACAGATAAATAATAGAATGACAAGAAGAGGGAAAGGATAAAATAAATGCATTTTCAAGATATTTATCTCAGCATTTTTTTAAATGGCAAACTAAAATTGTATGTATTTATCACATACAATGTGTTGTTTTGAAATACCTATACATTGCAGGATCAGCATTATTTTCTAGTCCAAACATGTACACACAGAAAAACTGAAAAGAATCTGCATTGCTTAGCAGTTAAGAGCATTTCCATATCATCACTGGTGTGTGACCTCAAGAAGCTATTGGCTTCTCTGTGCGTCAGTTTTTCCCTGTTTCTCAGTGATGGTGACCACAATACCTAAATCAGACAGTGGTTATCCAGATTAAGTGAGTTAACATTTGAAAAATGTCTGGCATATATATGTGTTTATTAAATAAATAAATTATAGGATATGTCTAGAATGCAAAACAATGTGGTCATTTAAAAGAACAACTTCTTTTTTAAAGTTGACTTACTATGGCAATAGTTTACTACATATAGGCTCCAAACAGATTATGGAATCCAACACCATTTTTGTTAAACAGTGTTTGAGAGAGTGTGTGTGTGCATATGAATGGGTGTGTATTCTGAAAGTGAGCAAAACAATTTGGATTTGGGAGAAATACAGTGACCTGGATAATACTCTCTACTTCACATTAATGGTAAACTATCTCCAGAGTCCCTACAAAGCCTTTCCTTGTATTACAAGCTCCTTAAATCTTTTTGTTTACTTTTCTTTCTCTATTTTTTTTTCCTTTACCTTGGAACCTGGCAGTAGCTAAAATTACCATTTCTTTAAGTGAGGGGTTAAAGAAAAGAACACAGGGACAAAACCTGGAGAGTGAGAAGAGGATTCATGCCAGCTGGAATCTCTTCCTGATCATGTAATGTGACAGAGAGCAAGGATGAGGACTTGGATATTAAACGTTCAGAGACCAAATTCTGGGAGCCAGAGTTTGCTCTCCAAATGTTTTCTTCCTCTGCAATCCAATGCTTAGATCTTCTCCAAATAAGCCTCAGATTTTTGTGTATTTTCCTAACCCTAAATAGACAATGGCTACCACATTTTTAGTCAATACAATACTTTGCCATCAGTGTATGTCAGTTTTTCAATCCCTAATACCAAAAAAGTTTAAACACAAAGAGCCAAAAGTGAAAGAAATGAAGGTGATGAAACGTAGTGAGGCCCTATTGTGTGCCAGGCTCTTTCACATACATTATTGCATTGATTCTTCACAAGGTTTTGGGAGGTAGTTTCTCCAATTTCCCTATTTACAAACAGGCAACAGAGGCTCAGCTGTTGTTAAGTAATTTTTTCAAATACAGGTGTCCAATAACCAGGAGTGCTGAGATTCAAAGTCAAGTTACATCTGTTACAAGGCTCACGTTATTACACTGTCCCGTAATGTCAGGAAACACAAGCTTGAGGTACAAAAATCACTCAGAAGCTTATTGGGTTCTTTTTTCTAATTTCCTATTCAGATTAGAAGGAGGGATGGCCAATTGAATCCAAACTTTTCCACTGATCACACTCTCTACCAAGTAAATGGATATGCCTCAGGAAAGTTCTAATGAAAGTATCATGCTCTAAGTCTTTAAACACCTAAATTTGAATACTGCAGCTTGGTTTTTTAAACATTAATTCTTAATGAAATCTAGTCCAAAACAACAACTAGATGGACAAGAAAAGACAAATGGAAAGAGAGCCCCTCTTTACCTTCATCCTCAATTGGAATGGGAAGTCTGGTGTCATTAGAGAGAATGAGTGAAAAAGAACAGAGATACAAAATTGGTAAATGTAAAGTTTCAGATAAAATTTATAAAAGTTTGACTTCAGAAATCTAGCCTAGGGAACAATAATGTATTTATGACATTCTTATATTTGTAAGTTAAATAATTATTGAGATTCTTTTGTATTCGAAGAAGCTTTTCATTTACTTATTTGAACAAAACTCACAGACAACTTAATATGAAAACAAGAAATGTCTGTCCCATAGAGAACTGTCATCCTAAATAGAGTCACTTATTCTGTTAAACTGTGTGGGTGGTCGTGGCATAGCTTAGTTTGACTAAGTCTCATGGTTGCTTTCATTTTCAAGGGATGGTTAGCCCTGTATCATTCATTCCTGAATTCATTCAGGTGACACATATTTATCGCATATCTAGGTCTATGTTGCTTTTTGTCATACTCTTCAAAGACACACAGACTTCACCACAGAATTTTATTGCCTATTGCTCATCCTTACTCTTTCCCCCTTAGATTTCTCTTTCACTTTTCACTCCATATTAATGCACGTGCTTCCCAACCTCAGTTTTTTCCAAACCTGAGGACCCACAATGGACAAGTTTGATTCCAAACTGGAATCAAAGCCAAAGTCACTGGTAGGTGCATGCATTTGCATTAATATTTCTAGAAGGAAGAAGATGGCAGGCCAGAATACAATTACACATTTTCCCAAATTAAACTGAAAATGCAGTTTAACATTTCAAAACTCTGGCACTCAAAGTTGTTTTCTCTGTTGATGAAACTGTAATTATACTATTGGGCAATTTAATTAATTTTGTGTTTTATTACAGAAGCCACGATTCTGCCTAAATAGAGTTAAATTAATGGAATATAAATTGTTTGTCACATTTCCAAGAACTTTTGTGAAGGGTATTTGGCTTTAATTTGTAAAATCCAGTAAAGTCTCCACATGATAAAATTAATCATCCTTCTCTCGTATCATTTTATCTAAAATTCAGGTAGAAAATTAATAATTTTATGCCCTCATTAACCACTTTCTCTGAAAAATACTAAAATTCTTAGATAAGCATTAAATTATTAGACCACAGAGACAACCAAAGATGTTCACTAAGTTAACTCTTGCTTGAAAAAAAATTTTAGAAAAACTATGAGTAGATCAGAATCAAAAAGCTATTATGAGACCATTTTATGTAATTATAGGTTTACGAACAATAATCCTCCTAAGACAATAATCAAATTTATAAATTTAAAGAAAAATAAAGTATTACTTGCTCCTTCTTAACCTTGTCAAAAATTTTATTTCCATGCCCCAAAGCATCTGTTCAAATAGTTGTGCAAAGTGGTTCTTTCTATCAAGATTATTTCAACCTGCTAAGTATGCAATGTTTCATTCATAATTCCTACTCCAATAAACTATTGTAGACTATCTCTTCTCTCTCTTCCCCCCCTCCAAACTCCTTCCCTCACATCCTCATTTTCTCTCTGATTAATTTTGCAGGTTATTATTTTCAACAACTCTATTGAATAGTAAGCAAATTTCACAACTACCACTTTACAGATAAGAAACCCGAGGCCCAGAGAAGTGGAATGACTTTAAGAGGAGTTTATTGTAGGAGTAAATATTAAAGGATGTGAAATCAGAAGTCTGAGATCCTATGCCTGATACCTCCTATAACTAGCCATGTGATCCTGAATTGGGCATTTCATCAGTCTTGGCTCATTCTCCTTAGGAATAAGATGAGGAGCTAGTGTAAATTAACTCCAAGCTGTTTTTCAGGTCTGAATTCTAAGACTTGCCCAAGATTGAGAAAATCTATACCAGGTTGCAGGTCTTCAATTTCCCATCTGGTCCTCTCCCCACTGCTCAATCCAATAAACCCTCTACTAAATGATTCAGTAGACCCTAAAGTAAACAAAAGGTTGTTCATCATTCCACATCAGCACAATCCCACAGACTACATGGAGAATAGGGCAGAATATATGCAATCCCATTAGACCTAGATTGCATTAGCACAAACATTCTATTTTTGTGGTCTAGCACTTTGGTATATAACTTTTTTGAATGTATCAATTCCAATTTTAAAAACTCTCAAGGAATTAAATTTTAAAAAACATTTAGTATAATATCATTATAGCTTAAGTAGCTAAGGTGTCGGCTACATACACCAGAGGTGGCAGGTTCGAATCTAGCCTGGGCCTGCCAAACAGCAATAACAACTACAACAACAACAACAACAAAAATGGCTGGGCATTGTGGTGGGCGCCTGTAGTCCCAGCTACTTGGGAGGCTGAGGCAAGAGAATCACTTAAACCCAAGACTTGGAGGTTGCTGTGAGCTGTGACGCCACAGCACTCTACCCACGGTGACAGCTTGAGGCTCTGTCTCAAAAAAAAAAAAACTCCTTTGGAGGATGGTGCCTATGGCTCAAAGGAGTAGGGCACTAGCCCCATATATGGGAGGTGGCAGGTTCAAACCCACCCCAGGCCAAAAAGTGCAAAAAAAAAAACTCCTTCAGAAAACTGACTCTGATACTCAACTAGTTAACCTTAGGAATAGTGAACCACACTAGTCCTTGGTTCCTACATTAAAGAATTGGTCTAAATAATTTCTAAATGTTTATCACTCTAAAAAAAATTAATTCTTTTAATCAATGGCAACAAAGATGACAGAAATGCCCACACTGGTTTTAGAGAAACACATACACACAAACACATAGCCTGCAGCTAGTCTTTGCCAGAAGGCTGAGAAGGAAGGGATAGATGTGCATATATTTTATATGAACCCTCACAGAGCGTTCTGTCCAAGAAGAATGCTGAGGAAATATAAATAGGAACAATAAGAGAAAGCCAGGAGCTATGAGACTCAATGGACCAATGAAATTGGCTTACCTGCCTTCTGAGGTTACTTTGAAGTGTGTTGGAAAATAACTAGACAAATATTAGGGCAATGAAAAGCATTCTACCAATGAAAAAAATGGCGTGTGACTAGACTCTTGGTTCTCAACTATGTTAAGAATGCGGGCCTCCGGGTTAAGCTGTCACAGGCACCATGATTTTTGCTGCGTAATAAGACAAATGATTTCTCCATTGGGGTACCAATTCTGATTGAGCTTATACCAGCCATACATTACATTTGAGGATGGTTTTTTTCCCTCATTTGGGAACAGACTCTGTAACAGCCTGAGAAAATTAAACTAGGAAGACTGGCGAAGTAGACATTTATTTCCATTTGCGTCCATTGCCCTACTGTTATAAAATGATTGCATGGTAGAGAGAATTTCTTCAATGCAACCCCACGTTAAGTGGGAAAGCCAAGAAGTAAGGTCTCTTCCACAACTAATGAGTTTTTAAATATCATTTAAAAGTCATTTTAAAATGTGAAGAACCCATAGTTCCTACACAGTGTTTATGAGTCCACCTATTGAACATAAATACTCATTTGAGCTTTGTGGAAATAAAAGATTCTCTATTCTAGACATCAGGAACAGTGTTTGGAAACTGTCCCTGGAAACTATTTAGGTATAGAAACAGACCTAAAATAATATGCAATTGACAATCTCATATGGCAAGAGAGTTGGAGAGTTTATTTAGGCTGCAATGGGGAGAGTGGTACAAATGGAGATTTAAAAATTACTAACAAAGAAATATATTGAAAATAAAATTGAAAAGCAAAATGTCACTTTCACCAAGTTAGACCTTACCAAGTGAATAGATATAAAAGGGCACCATGGCTTAAATTATAAGTCTCATAATGTCAAAAAAACTGTTTCTTATTATAGTTAATTTACAAAGTAATGGGTAATAACAAAACAAGTATTTTGGATATTTCTCCTCAAAATCAAGCAGACGAGAAAGAGTTATGTTTTCAAGCCTGTAGCATCCCTCTTCCACCATGATCCACTGACCCTTGGTGTGGCATATCTGGCCTGGAAGAGAAGCAGATGTTATTCCAATAAGACCTCTGTTTCCTCGAACTTGCAACTCCATTCATCATTTTTGTCACATGCTGAGCACACAAAGCCACTTGGACCAGAGTCAAGGTCCCACAGTCTCTGTGAATTCTAAAGAGATTGGAATACTATTTCATACAATTGATCAAACTGAAGCAACCTTGTAATCACGAAATAGTAATGAACAATTATAACATTATTATTCTATTATTATTATTATTATTATTTCCAATCCAAGGATCAATAAGTTAATCAGCTACTACCAAGATGAACCAGAATTCATTACCTCCTTTACAAATGTTATATTTTTAAGTAAGATTCCCCCTTAGTCAATATATTAGCCTCTTACCCTTACATAGAGAGGGGAGCAGTAAAAGAGCAGGAAAGGCTGTGGCTTTTAATTTCTTTCACAGACCAGATGGAAATCAGCAACAGACTTGATTCAACATGTGGACCTCAGGTAAGACCTTTACCTACCCTGTGCATCATCTTCATCACTTATAAAATGACTTCTCGTTGCCTGGCTATGCTCACTTCCCATTTCAGAGCAGAGGTAACATCTAGAAATGTATCTAATGACCTTGCAAGAATGATGTGTGCCATTCCAAAGAATTGTCCTTTTCTGTAAGGGTCAGCAAATTAATGATTGGCAAAGAAATAGCCCTTAGGACACATGG
The DNA here is from genome assembly GCA_963573935.1 of Arctocebus calabarensis. Lineage (NCBI taxonomy): Eukaryota > Metazoa > Chordata > Mammalia > Primates > Lorisidae > Arctocebus > Arctocebus calabarensis. The sequence continues at coordinate 33,119 of CAUYON010207120.1, read as the reverse complement.
AAAGGAAGTTCTGCCATCTCATATTTGGTTTGACAAAAATGACAAACATGCCAATGTGCACTGTAACAAGCCACTTAATATTTTATAGGTTAGTGGTTTTCAGCAGCATCTGATATTGAATATTGGCCCAAATCCTTTTGGAAGAAGCAACAAAAAGTGGACACTGATAAGCAGCAGGCAATTTCCTCTCAACTTGTGTTCACAAATGGCTTGTGAGTGTTAAAATTCCAGGCTGGGAGATTGCTCCAATTCTGATCCTTTTGGGGAAGTTCCATTCTCTCTGGACAGTAATGGCAGCCCAGGCCGCAAAGCTGTGCAGATGGTATACAGAAAGAGGGATGTCTGTTCTCATTGTGAGCTGAAATGCTCTGGCTTTAGTAATAAAGCTTTACCTTTCACCCATCTGCTAAAGCTGGAACAGCCCTGATTTCCATTAAAACATCCACTCATTTCCTTTTTCAATGGTACCACAAAGGAAAATGGGGCCAGAGATTACTCACCAAGACATAATATACAATACATCAATTTTCTTTATGCATGGAATATTATGACAACTTATTAAAGTCTCAGGATTAGTCTGTTAAAGTGACTACAACTTGATGTTTAATTTAAACCAATTCATTTTCTTTTCATCTGTATACCACAGTGCTGCAAACACAGTTTTAATCTCCTTTTATTAGACTTACATATAGGAGAATGAACAATATAGTTCAGGGAATAATTCATTGATTGCTCTGGAGGTCTTATGGAATATAACAGCATGGCATGCTATTGCGAGGTTACCTCTGGTGATCTAACACACAAACACCTAGTCCTCTGGTCCACAGGTCACTCCACTGTGCATGGCCACTCAAATAAAGAAGCCAATAGCACATGTTAGACTCCTGGAGTCTATTTTGTAAAACATCGTTTGCATTTAGCAAAGAAAACAGATTTTTATGCATTCTCTTCATATCTCCATTTTCTGTCTGTGAAATACAGCTTACCATGAGTACATAAATATAATGCATTGGCTCCTAGGAAAGATGACTGTTTGACTGTGGTGACCGCTAAGAATGGAATAATTTATGATTTACAGAAAGCATCAGTAAGCCCAATAAAGATGTAGACTCTAGTTCCAGTATTAGGATTCCAGTGAATACTGATTGCTAGAAAAGTTGACTCATCCTTTCTACCTTTACCATGAGCCAGCAATGTTCCTCAAGAGCCACATTTCTCTTTTTAAAGAGCCCTTTTCCACTCATTTGTAATTTTAAGGAATCACAGAAGATAAAGAGATGATGGGTGTCAAAAAGAGGGGCTACAATGGTAAAAACGCGTATCATCAGAGAATCTTCTACGTCGTTCCCTGCGAGAGGTCCTAATTTATCATTTCTTCAGTTAATACTGTGAGAGGCCCTGATTTGTCACTTCCTCAGTTAATACAAGCCAAGTAAGAAAATGAACTAAGGGCTTGAAGAAGCATGATGCACAGCACAGGGGAGAAATGCTTTGCCCCAGAGCTTGTGGTGGTTAAAATTGATCATCCCTTTAAATTCTATACACCGAAAATGTAAAATACAGAGTCCACTCATAATCTGGCAGGTCCCAAAAGCAGTCTTCTAACTTTCTTTCAAAATTCACTACAGTAAGTTTCTTAAAACCATTATATATAAGGGACACGTTAAAATAGCCAATCACTTTTGCCATTCAATAGGACTGTTATCATAGTCCTCAGATGAGCTACAGCCTACACAATTTGGATATTTTTCACTAAGGCAGTTTAATAAATTAAACACTTTGATTTTCTTAAAGCAAACAGTTTTTTCCATCTATTGATTAAGAGTGTATTTGCCCATTTGCTACATTTAGAAAACTAGCCCCACTGCAAAATGCCATCATTGGGATACACTGCCATCTTGGAAATCAGTGAGTCATTTTCATAAAATTTTTGGTAGTTGTGCATGTTTGGTTGGGTTTTTTCTCCCCTTAGATTTCTTTCTGCTGATTAAAATATTTAAAATGATTTTCAGATGTTGAGTGACTAAGAAGGCAGGATCTCATGCTAATTGTTCAGTCCATTTGGAGAGAGTAATATTCTTATCATAAGAGTTTCTAAATACAGAATAGATGCAAACACTCTCTCTTCCTCTCCTCCCTTATACTTCCCCTCTCCCTCTTGCCTTCTAATTCTCAAAAAAGGGAAAAGGCAGGCTGGATTGAAATTTCTGGTATCTTACCTACGGTGCATCTTAGAAAGGTACAGGTGAAACCTACTAAATGCAGAATGTAAATGTCTTAACACAATAACTGAGAAAATGCCATCAAGGCTATGTTAACCAGTTTGATGAAAATATTTCAGATTGTATATTAAACCAGCATATTGTACCCCATGACTACGTTAATGTACACAGCTATGATTTAATAAAAAAGAAAAAAAGAAATTTCTGGTGTCTTCATATTAACTGTGTCCTTGCCAGAGGCCTGTAGCAATTAGTTTCCTGATGTACAACTCTTGAGGAGATTTTTCCCCAAAAAGTGAACGAGGGAGCATACTCATCTCCTGGGCTGTCAGAAGTAGCAATCTGCACCAATGCTTCTTACCAAGGAGGATCCAATTAATTTTTGCCAGCACATTTGCTAAACAGAGTAGAATTTGTGAGATGGCTCTAATATCAAAAAAACCCCATGGCCAGCCCCCTACCTCGTCTACTCTTTTTAACACCTTATCAGACACCAACTTCAATAATGCCAAGAAATTTAGGAAAACCAATATATGTCCACTAGAAAAACAAGTTTGGAATTTGATAGAGGCCATGAAAAGGCTTTCTTCTCTGCACTTCCCATCACACACTTAAACAGCTTTTCCTACTATCCTTATTGCTTGAATTCTCCGCCATGAGTAACCTCTGAGTTGAAGTGTGAAGGAGTAACCTATTAAATCAACATCACACACTCATATTCCTACTCTCAAGGCCTTAAAAAATTCTTAAAAAGTAAGATGTAAAACAGTGGAGAGTAAAAGGTATCATTGAGGGTCTAGCTGATCAAGAACCAAGATATTAAAGGAGAAAAATGCTTTTAGGGGGTCTAAAAAAAAATCCACAACAAAATGAGAATTGGGAAAATATTCAAAAGGTCCAGAGGTGCAACCATTTGAATGAAATTTCATCAGTGAGACAGCACATTTACTAACAGAGTTTATCAAAAAGTCTGTACTGGCTTGTCGGCATATGATACTGGGCTTCAGGGAAGCAAGCCTGGGTGGTAACATGCTCACCACCCTCCGGATGAGAAGACATATCCAGAATAAGGGAAACTTCAACTCTAATTTGGACTTTATCGTGGCCTTTTATGAAATAACCTCAAAGCTTACATTCTCTTTTCACTCAAATACATACACACTCACACACACACACACACACACACACACACACATCTCAGGCAAGTTTTGATTGTTTATCAGTCTCTCCAGGGTCATTATACTGAAAGAGAAGTTTCTCTAAAACTCTAAATAGTGCTTCAGAGATTCTTTTCTCAGGAAAAGGGCATTACCAAAAAGACATTCTGGTTAGAGTATTTTTGAGTATCTATTAACTCTAGAAGCACTGACAAAATTCAGTTTCAGGGCCTTGGACCTAAGTAATTTCATCAGGCTGACGCACACCTCGGGATCTCTGAATGCCTAGCCAATCAGTCTTCTATAAGCTTTTCCATTAACTAACTGTGTACTTACCAACTTTCATTCAAAAATGTTACCAGAATGTTAAAGAAAAAAGTATGGTGTATGTTCCATCAGGCATAAAACGGTGGTAAACACTGGGACCCAAGTTCATGAAATTGTACATGGGGGAAAAAAAGCCTGAAAAGGAAATAGAAATACTCTTCCTGCCTATACAAGAAATTTCACAATAATAGCCTTTTACAAAGTCTCATTATCAACCTTTCTTACCTGTTTGAACATGGAGTTCTATCCAAGGTGATCATATAATTTGTCATTCAAACTAAGATACTTTTTAAAATAAAAGGTGTTTTTATATAGATCATGGGTATAAAACAGGACAGACCCAAGAAAACAGGAATGTATTCTCGTCTTAGTTTTGTATGACAATGGTCTCTGAACAATCACCACACATCTACTCAGAGAAAAAACTAACATGCTTCACTTAAAAAAAAAAAAACTAGAAGCTTTTGAAAAAGAGCAATGTCAATTCATTATTCAATAAACAAAATAATCTCCCCAAAACAAGAAAATTTAGGATGACATTGGTGTGTACATCTCGCCAAAATAATTTGTTCAGCTCAAGGTTAGTAAGAAAAAGAAACTCCTAGTGGTGCTGATAAAGCCATCTGTGCGCCAGAAATGGCTGACAGGTGTCTCCAGAAGAAGTAATCAAAAATCATTAACAATCAAAATCATGACAATTAAATACTGGGATCTATCAGGGTCTTATTATCCAAATTGCAATGAAAAGAACACCCTTTCTGTCAAAGAACAGAGCAGTTTCTGTATTTTCTAAGACTATTGGCTGCACTCTGCTAGCAGAGTTCCCAAATTCCATTTCCTGAATGATCTATAAGGAAAATAATAACCAAAAGAAACACAGATGATAATTGGAAAAAAGCTAGAGCCCTCAAAATCTTGTGAAAGCATATTCTTCTCTCATTGCAGATTTTCATCCAGATCACTTTTATAACTAAGGAAATATATTCTGGGAAGATTTGGCATTTTTAAAAGTTCAAAGTTGAAAGCACACATTCTATAAATAAATCTACAATGAAGTGCTAAAAGGTTTATTTCTCATTTCTTATTTCACAAACTAGGAACTAGGCATTAAAATATTGAGTCATAAAATGCTTAAAAAGTGGATTACTAGAAACTAATAGAACACATTATTATCTATTGAGCCAATGATGGGTCAAATGGCATTTTGAATTCTTTCAGAGAATATGAATATGACCTTCATGTATACCATTTACAGGAAGCAATTTTATTTACATTTTTAAATCCACATAAAGGTGAAAGATGATACTGCTGCAAAATGGAACATTTAATTTTTTGCCCCAAGGCATAACTAAGCTCTTCCAAGGTCAAATGTAGTACAAGAATGAAATGAAGCCAAACTCTCCTCCCTCACCTCCTGCCAGAGTACTTCCACTTTGGGCAGAAGTATCTTGGATCTACTTTTATTCTTCAGAAATAGATAAATACCTAGATCTGATATAGACTGAGTAATTCTATAAAATGTTTCTGGCCATTTTTCTTTAGATTACACATCCAGAAAGCAATGAAAACACCCATACTAAGGTAGCTGAATGTTTGTACCTATGCTGACTATAAAGTATTAAACTAAATTGATTTTATTTTTGTTTCTTAGTCTGTATCATTGTGCAAAGATTTTACTTTTAAAAGAATATAGATTTGCATCTCCCTTTTATATTCAGTAAGCTGTCAGCAAGACAGGGTCCACGATAATAAAAGCCATGGGAAAACTGGAGTTTATATGCCTCTTATATGTGGTTACCCCCTTTAACAATAAACTCAACTCCTCTCTCTCCTCCTCTTCCTGCCCAGACATGGAAAGTAATTCAGAAAACATGGATGTGATTTGTTAGAAGAGATACAGATGTTATGGATCACTTTAAAATCCACTACAGATGACTGTGAGGGCTGAGCCTTATGTCCCAGTCTCACTTATTACCTTACCCTGAGGCCCAGGGATCATTTTTCATATTGGTCAGGTCAATAGAAGCAGATTTCTTAAAAAGCTTGTGTCCCACATGCCATCAGCAGAAGTTGTAGTCACAATCTTCAGTATCAAGCCTGCATTTCTTAACTTTATATCCCCAGTTGATGGGAAGCCCGCCAAAGAATAAAAACTTCATCTAATAAAACTACTAAATTATGGTAAGACCACCAGCAATTTTATGCACACCCCAGTTCCCAAAATAAAGTCTGTCCAAAGGAACAGGGAAGCAAGAACTCTTTATTAAAATGAAGAGCAAGATAGTAACTCTGTGATAAAATGTTAAAAATGAGACTCATTCTCCTGCCTCTCACACACATATACGCACAATATGACATAACCATTAAAAGCCCTGGCTAAAGAGTAAGGCTGCCTGGCATGGAATTTTGCCACCTTGAACCAGACACATTCTCAATGCTTCAACTTTCTTATCTGCAACACTGTATTTTTAATTATATTACTGGAATGAGCATGTTAATACATTAATATTAATGATATTAATAGGACCTTACTAATATTAATTGTACCTACCACCTCAGAGGGTTGTTAAAAGAATTAAGTGTAAAAAACTCCATGCTCCACCCATTTTCACTCAACATCACTCTTCTAGTATTACTGTGAATTCAGGGTCAACATTTGGTCATAGGCCATGACACTATCCACCTGGCTGGAAGTTTGGTGATGGTCTTTAGGAGTACATCAGCCAGCCTGAGGCATGTAGACTTTGCCTTTAAAGCCTCTCATTCTTTTCATCATTTATTTAAGTAACACTGCATCAAACTGAGAAAATGTATCTGACCACACATTAATTAAAGCCATTCTAATTATGAAGAATTTCAATCAAGAATGCAAGGCAGGATTAAACATTTCAGGTCAAATCATTCCCTTTTCACGCTTCCGTGCTTCAAAATATTTATTCAAGAGGTGCAAATCTAAAAGTGGTAGCTCAGCTCATATGCACTAAGACCAGATCGGCATTAGTTGGATAATAGCTAGAAGACTGTAGCTGTTTCTTCAATGCAGCTGTCCATAATTCTGCCTTGCTAAACCAGAAGAAATAATGCTGAAAATGTAACACGAGGTGCTCATCATTCAATTACATATTTCTCACGAAGGAGGCAAAAGAATCTACCATGTTCGGCAAATTCTCCATATCAATAGCAATTAAGTTTCACATCAAGACCAGACAAATAGTACACTGACCATGCACGAATAACTTCCTTTCATATGTGGTAGTTTGCATCTTTCTCTGCATTTAATTCTGTAAAATAGTAAGTGATGCTTGCTTGGTGCAAAAGACTATTCATAAATAACTGAAAAAGACATGTGAGGAAAGGTATTTTATATTTTCAAATTTAGAGATTATGTAGACAGCCCTGTTACCATCACCACAGCTGCCCCAACAACAAATCGGAAGGCATCATTCTGCAAATAAATTTTAGAATTAAACTTGAGATTAATTATGGCATTTTCCTTTAAAATTGCTCCAACAGAAAACAGTCTCATATAATCTAGCCCATGCTTTCAAGAGTTTTCTGTCAAGTCTTGGGCAGCACCAGCAATATATGGAATCAGCTGGTAAATCCCAGAATTGTTTCTGATTTAGAGATATTAACAGGATAATGCAATGGTCATTTTTATAAGGAAAATAAAAGTATCACTATTTTATTTAATGTTGGAGTGAAATGAGAAGGGAAACAGATTTTGATGTCACCCTGGGTTTTGGTCATGTATAATTCTCAGTCCAACAAGAAAAGAGAAAAAAGAAAGTTTCATTCTCCCATAAAATATACAGGAAGGAATAAAAAGATCATAATTGGACTTTTGGAATTTCTTAGAGATTTATAAACCAAATAACAGAATAAATAAGAAAGTGTAGTTTTTTAATTTGTTTACAGGAAAAAAAAATAAGAACCTCCCATTTTTCCAAAATTTGCCTATGAAAAACAGGAAGAGATTTGTTTTCCAATAATTTAAGTACATTCAGAAGTCTCTTTGTTATGCACTTTGATGCTGAAATTAAAATCTCTATCAATTTACTTATTCAAAAAGGGAAATAAAAGGGCAACAGTAAACACCATTAATATATTGTTGATCATTTTAAACAAAATCATGAAACTATGTTAGAGGCTTTTTCCTTTCTCATTTGTGACTTCTTAGTGACGCATGGATCTCTTTGTAATTTGGTAAGTCAATAAGGGTATCTTACTTAAAATGTTGATTATATACTTAGATGTTAACTTGGAATCTTGCAATCAGTTTCAAAATAGGTCAAGCACATAAAAGGAGGGACAACCTTATAATTAGCATATCAGTGCACTAATATGGACAATAAATTTCCATTGCATAGTCAAACTCACTCAAAACAATCAAATATTTCACTGAACCATTTACACCTATTGATTGCACACCAAGCCTGACTTTATATTCTTCCCATTTTAAATAGATGCAATATTTTATAAGGGCTTCACAAGTTAGAGATTGTGAATGTAAAGCAGTCCATTAATTTTATATAAGCTGTTTTATATACCTGTGGGTCTCTAATAACATCTAGCTACAAGGTTACAAGGAAGAATCATTTTCTAAAGTTCTGTTGGAGAGGCTGGAGTATATATATATATGACTAAAATTTTAGCTCTCATGACAGCAGTTCCTCTTAACCAAAATTGCTTTTATTCTATAGCTGAAAATACTGACAAATAAGACAACAGTGCTGTGTCAGGCAACAGATTCCTATCAAGGAAATGGTACTGCACACCCAAACCGAAATTGCAAAACCAACAACTTATGAAAACAAAAGAATTTTTCACAATCATTTTCCACGAACTTCTTCAAAGAGAAAGACATGCAGATATATATCCACCCTTGCTCTGTTCTCTGTGCGTGTGTGAAGGAGAAAGAGAGAGATCTGTAAAGGAAAAAGGTTCTTCTGAGAAAGAAAATCTTCTTTAAGACTTTCCATTGTAATTTTTCTGGCAACAACCTCTTAATGAAAGAAATCAGTGCCTCTCTTTGTAGTCTGTGATTTTCAAATTATATGAGAATTCCTGTCAATTTGCATCATGGTAACTTTGTGTTGGCTCAGGAAGGCCCTGTACACATTGTGTAAATTTGTGCATTGTGGTAGGGTAGGGGCCAGGAGAGGCAGAAAAACATAGGGCCTGCAGCTATCTCCAGCCAGTTCTTTCTGTTCAGCTTCCCGGCAGTGCACTGCCCCTCACCATAGTGTACATTTCCAGTGAGGGGCTAGCCTCCTCCTCCTTCTCCAAAGTTAATACAAGCTGATAAATGTCTTTTTCACTTTATTTGGATCTCTCTTTAAAGAGGCATGACTGTGAGGTCTGGTCTTATAGAGACAGTCCTTTAGACTTGAGAAAAGTAAATTAAAAGGACACTTCTGTTAATATCAAAGCAAGCTTATTACTTCAATATAAGCATTTCCTTAATTTTCTTTTCTTAGCATGCTACATAAATATAAATAATAAGGCTCTCCACTGGATGTATGTTACATATATCTCACAGAGTTTAATTACAAAGCCTCTAAAAATGAAAATGGTGAGAGGAAATGATGCCAGTAGATCATACAGTCCTGGTCCTGTGTTGGCTAGCTGTCTCTGACGACAAGGAAACAAAGACTCAGGAAATCACAATACGCCACGAAAGGTTAAGCTCAGGCTTGGAGAAAAAGAAAATTCAACGGTGAGGGCAAACAGTATTTAAATGCCTGGCAGTCCACAATTTTTAATTTTGTTCTCACTAATGTTATTATAATTATGATAATAGATTTTTAAATCATTTTTAACCGTATCTTCTCTGCAAGGATTGAGTCACTGTCATAAGGGAAAGATGTGTCAGATGAAGACTGGGCACTCACAAATACACAAACACACACACACGCACACTCTCACATGCACCTCAGTCAACCCTAAGACTACAGCATTGCAAGAAACTGTGAAGACACCAGTGCAGGAATGGAAGTTTCATCCCAGCGCTGACCACCGGAGCGACAGGCAACTTCTTCCTTCTTCAAAGGAAAGACTGTGCTGGGGAGTATGAGCTGCGGTGGGGGCGGGGGGAGGAATGGGGAAAATCCTGGAGTACAGTAGGCAGGGTTCTGGACAGTTCAGTGACTTCAGTGGGTGGAGATGGGGCCCTCCTGGTCCTAGAAAACTGCAGCGGACTGGCTTGTAAGCAAAAGGTCAGAATCTTGCTGGACGAGGAAGGCGGCAGCCCGGGACAGAGCCTTAAAGAACGCCCGGGAGACGTCTGGTCTACTTCTGAGCTTCCCTTCCTATCCCATTTCACCGCTAGATCCGTTCCCTCTGGCGGGCTTGCCTTTCTCCGAACTGACTTAGCGGGGGTGATGCAGCACTACCTGCCAGATCTCTGCTCCCTTAATGCTGAGGGGATTTGCAGAATCGGGTGTCATTTGGCTTGAGAGCCAAAGGATTGGCTTTCAAGCTACAGCGAGAGAAACTGACAGAACTTCCCAGCCAACCTTCGCCTTTGACATAGACAACCCCTAGCGCCAACGCTCGGTACTATCAGGCTTACTTCTGGATCAAATTAACTGTGTGACAGCCGCCGAGGAGGAACCGCTCACACTTGAAGTGGCCGCAGCGTCCGCCCTAGAGCTCTCAGAGAGGCCGCTGGGGGACGTGCTGCAGCAGGAGCAGGGGCAGGAGCCGGAGCTGGCGGCAAGGGAAGCAGGACAATGGTTTGCGAGGGGTCGTTTACTGCTCCTTATGGATGGCTCTTGTTGTTGTTTGGCAAGTAAATAAAGAGAAACTCCACCACCACCTCCCGCCTCACCCCAGGTCTAATGATGATAGATTTCACGCTGCATCGGGCCTCACGCTGGTGAGCCTAACCATGGAAAATAATGAGGCTGCGTTCCCATTCGTCTGCATTAAAGGCAAGCCAGGCACTTTCGATAGCAAATACATCGATTCCCTTGCCTGGGCCAAGGTTTGTCCTGCTCCCCGTGAATAATTACCGCTCCTTGAGAAATTCATAATAATTAGGACTCTCCCCATCTCTGCGCGCTGCTTTTTAAAGGCGCCGGATCCTGGGTGACTCCAGCCCAGGTCCCAGTAGGTGGGAGACGGGGCTGGAATCGCTGCTACTCAACGGCTTTCTTCTTGAGAGAAAGTTGGTTTCCCGCTCCCTGCCTTGACTTCCTTGTCTGCAAATGAGGCTTTTACATTGCTAAAGAGATTTCTAACGCTACGTTGCATGATTCATGTTTCCGTTTGGAGGGACCGGTAGATTTAATGACGGTGAGAGGGCGTGGGGGCAGGAGAAGAGAAAGTGGGGTGAAGAAGAATTCTCCTCCCCACTGCATAAACTCTGTGCTGATCACGTGACGCCGCAACCGCAGCCAGGGCGGGAGGCGCGAGTGCTCCCGAATTCCCGAGAAGCGAGGGAGGGTTGTTACGGGCGCGACTGGGCCTTAGGGAGGTGTCTGCCGGAACCGAGAGTGCTAACTCGACTTTACCAAGAAAGAAGCCCGAGCGGCGGCTGAGGAGGAGGCTGAGCCGCCGGCACCAAGCGGGGCGGAGCCTGTGGCGCTGGCCGTGGTTCTGAAGAATCTCGCTCCCGGCCCAGGTTCGTCCTGCAGCCCCAGCGCCCCATTCGACCTCTTTGCCTGCGGCTCCTCTTCAGAGAACTGGGGCTTTCCAACCTTCAGAAGCACCAAAGCGCGACGAAAAGTTCTCCATAAACAATGCTTTGGTGTGGGGTCCTGAGGCCTGGACATGAGGGGGCTGCTCATGTCTTTCCACAAACCTATCTGGATTGGTCGACGTCACCTGCAGCTAAGAGTAGACAATAAAACGAGCAGCTGTGACAACGGCGACTCCGGGGGCTGGAACACTGCACCTTTGGTCAGAGGACTGAGTTTGCGAGTGCAGGGTAGGAAGCCGACGTCCAAGAAAGTTTCTCTTTTCTTACTACAGAAGAGGACTTAAAATGAATGGCCTTTACAAATCAGCTAATGGGGAGTAGGTCTAAAACCTATGGCGGGTTGTGTGGGGAGGACACCCCTTCTTTTGGTGTAGGGAGGGAGCCCGGCCTCCGGTTGCACCTTCCCCAACCGCAGCTTGGGTCCTTCCGGTCAAAATCCATTAGGGCAGTGCAGGTGATCGGCGAGGCGCGGCCGGAGGCAGGGTCAGCGCGGACGCGCAGAGTCCCCCCAAGCCAGTTTCTAAGGAAACACGCGGTTTTTCTAAGCAGCAATTTGTCTTATTGTGAGAGAAAGATACAGTACAAGAAAAGCCTTCTGCTTCTCCATTCTCATGCAGATGAGGCTGTGTGCTCTAGCTGCGGCCTGTGTATCCCTCTCCCCATCTTATTTCCGGCTTGAATGAGTAAAACTTCCTCATTAATTTAAAGGAAGAAGGAGCTGGGGAAGCTATTCGCGAGCCGTGGCCGGAGAGGCACATGCTGCCCTCTACCTGCCCCCCGGAACTCCACCCTGCGCTCCATTCCAAGGCCGCGCTCCCGACGTCGGTTCATCTCGCTTTCCACCATCTAGAGTCCCGGACTGGGCTCTAAAGGAACTTTCTGTATTAAAGGGCACCCGAGCGAGGGAATTTTCTCTGCTCTCCACATATCCCCCGCCAGCCCCCACCTCCGTCGTAGGTAAAATATATTAGGAAAGCTGTTTACGGAAGAGCTAATTAGGGTTTCAGCTCAGGAGAGAAGCGGCATGCTCATCAGAAGTTTAAGCAAGAGCCAGCAACCCCTGAGGGTGGACTGCAAACTTGGGACAATGCTCTTGGGCTCCTGGAGGGGCTTGAAGAAGCCGCCAATATGTATCATCTCAATAAAAAGCCGCTCTTGGAAAGCTTGCATAGTAATTGAGTCGGGCGCACTTTTCTGATCTGGGTTGGCACTTCCTCATCTCGAGCTGACAGAGCCAACTCAGGAAATTGCTGGTAATATTCATCTGGGGAGCACTTTCATTAAACGTAATTCATTCGACTTTCACAATAAATTGAGTGACATCCTTACAGCGCAACCTTTTTATCCTTGATTAAGTGCTTGCCAAGCTTTGGTTTCCCACTTTATTGTCACATTCCTTCAAGCGGAGTCGTCAACATGCCAATCGGCTGCAGAAAAAATGCGCGCGCCGTGTTTACCGAGCTCCGGGAGGGGTTAGTGCTGACGTGGAGAAAAAGAGCTGGTCGGAAGTTGATTAGAGGATAAATCAAGGCTGCAACTTCCTGCAAGCGTGCGGCGGGACCAGACGAGGGTGGGTAGCTGGAGAGCGCAGGGGGAGGCCAGATCGCCGACCGGCCGCGCAACCCGCCTGCGCTCAGAAGCCGCAGACCCGACGGCTCTTGGCCGGCGGATTCTCTTTAATTAAAATGGCGAGAACTATTAAGGTCTTACAATGAGATCTGAAGCTCCTACATGACGCGGTAGCCCAAAGGGCTCTTTCCTGAATTGAATCTGGAGTAGCCACTTTCTATAAAAAAACAAAAATGGGAAAGAGTGCACACTCCCTAACCTGCCACGTGAGAGCAGGTAAACTTTCAGGACTCTCACCGACTCGCTTTATTGGCGGAGGAGCGCAAGAGGAGTGTTTTCCTCACTCCCAGGATTCCTTCTTGACTCTAGTGTGAACGCCTCGCAGCCGAGTTCTTGGAGGGCCCTTCAGACCCCTGAGTTCCTGGCGAAGCTGGCGAGCACCTCTGTATTTCAGGACTAGGTGAAAGAGAAAGGCCTCCCTTTGCAAATACACAGCCCCCTTTCTCCCACCGTCCCCTACGTCTCTCCCCACCCCCTATAAAATCAAAGAAGCCCAAGACAGAAAATTGCTTATTTGAAAAAGCAATATCCAAATGCTTCCATCACTCAAATGCCCTTTTCAAAATATTGTCGACGGTGGTTATTACCCGGACAATGCTGTCAATTTCTTTAGTCTGCAGAAAATCTTTCCTCAGATAGAAAAGTAGGACATTGGGCACCTATCTCAAAAAAACTCAACCAATTTCCCTGCCACCCGATATATTTTTCAACCAGACAACATTTTCATTAAGGGGGAAATAGCTGTCAACAATTCAAAGCCAAATAGAAATCAACTTCGCACAAGAGGTGCCACGAACTTAATGGCTTTCCGAAAAAAATACCGCTGAGAGAGTTGGAGCAATTCTGGTTCACTCCTAATACTGAAGGCACTTTCTCTGAACGTATCACTAGAAGGCCCCAGATCAAAATAATACTGTTGGAAATGGGGCAGAAGGGCGACTCACTCAAGTGCTTCCCACACATCTGGGAGAACTGCTTTTCTGGTCAATGGATAGTTGAACATTTCAGGAAAATGCCTGGAATAGCAATAACTTCTCTGTCCCAATACATCTTGGGACTGATAACTTCTCCTGTTGTACTGCTACGGCATAGGGCCCTCCAAAAGTCTAGGCTTAATCCTATATCTGAAAAAATAAATAAATAAATAAATAAATAATCCTATCCCTGAAAGACTAATCTGAGGTAGGAGAGAAAAGAAATGTGGTACTGTCTCCAAGAACTAGCTTTAATAAAGAACACTTAATATTCCCTCTGTCATGTGATTTATTTTATTTAGCTTCTTTTCAAGAATAATCTCAAATTGCTCAAATTGATGGAAATTTTCAGTGGATAGCTGTCTTCATTTTCAAAGGATAAGTACACATGCCTAGTCCAAAAGATAGACATTGGGAGTCTCTGTATCGCTCCTTTTCTCCCAGATTCCAGATTCCTTAACAGCCACCTTCATAATAAGTGGAATTTACCCAAGTCCTCTGGCTTCTAACAGTGTTGAGATAGTGATCCCATGGGTGTATTACTCACTCTTCAAACTCTATTAAGCAATAGTATAGAATTTAGATTTTTTAGGAAAATCTAAATTTGTCTTAAAATGTTGTGGCACAATTTTTAGAAAGGACTTCCAAATCTTGTCTATTTTAAAGAAGCAAGTAAATAATTAGCAATTAATTCTTAGCAGAACTGACAGGAACTCTTCCCAATAGAGTGGTGCTATGGATGTGTGTCTGATTGTGATAAAACCACACAACCCCTTGTCAGTTTCTCTAGACTCAGTTTATTAGTAACTTTTTCATTGATGTGCACAGAAAGTGCTCATAGGATTAAATTCTCTACCTGAAAATTACCACAGGTAAGCCCCCAAACAGAACAGCAAACTTTCTCCCTGTTCGCTGGCCTATCCCTCAGTTTGATCCACTGAGAATAACTCAATGTAGCACCCTCATGCTGTAGGTTGACAACTATATTTTTCTAGTTTTTTCAGTGTGTGCTTTACTTCATTTAAAATACTCAAGTCCTTTTATCCACTATATCATACTGCAAATATTTTGGAATCAGTCCAGAACAGATGAGAAAATGAAGATTGCAGAAGCTTTGTTTTGCTAGAATTCAGACCTTTAAATCTGAATTACACAACATTAGATTATTTCACTATCTTTATTTTTAAAAGAATTTACCACCCCTTCTTCACCCCTGTG
Organism: Arctocebus calabarensis; assembly: GCA_963573935.1. Classification (NCBI taxonomy): domain Eukaryota; kingdom Metazoa; phylum Chordata; class Mammalia; order Primates; family Lorisidae; genus Arctocebus; species Arctocebus calabarensis. The sequence continues at coordinate 17,887 of CAUYON010207120.1, read as the reverse complement.
CATTTGTGACTGCAGCATGTTTCTAGTCATTTTTGAGTATTCTAGCTAATATGCTTTAATAGGTATTTCTGAGTATTCTAATATGCTTTTGAAAGGTAACTTTGTAAAAATACTTCATATTAGCTTCCCATTGAAGTACTGAAATAAGTCCTACTTTGCACTAGGACAGATCATCTCTCAACACAAAACACTCAGCCTAAAACAAGCATTCTATGATTCCTGGGCCAAGGAACATACTTTGAGAATATTTATACAAATACAGGAAGAAAACTAGCTTTGTGTGGAGCATTGATCTGTTGGATAGACAGTTGTTTTTTATAAGAAATTCTTCTCAAGTTTCGGGATAGGTAAGGTATCTTTCTACAAGCAAAAGCCTAAATATTTCTCTTTAGGAGATAACTAGACAAACCTTGCTCCCTGGACATAATGTGGTGATTACTCCTTGGGAAACATAACTGGGACTCCATGAGCTTAAAAGGAAAGGGGCACCGAGGTATCAGTTAAAAGGCAAAGCATAAACAGAGTGCATGGCGTGAGCTCATAAAGACAAAAATTACTCATTCAATTATTCTCTGGCTTATGTCAGTTCAAGGAAAAAATAGAACAATGGTTTGCCACCCTTGCCTTCTTGGAGTGTGACTTAAGCAGCTCCTGACAATCTGTATGCATCTATTGCAGGTCCTTGAAAGGGCGGGGGTATCCTAGTGTGCAACTACAAACAAATGATTAATTCAGTTAACAATATCAGGGTTTTTTTTTAATGAAACAGATAAAGAAAGAAGGCTTGATCTGTTCACTGCCCTGGAGTTTTAATGGAGGCTCCCTGCTTCTTTATTTGCCTAAAACCATCCAGAAGTGATTGCCCAGTTCACCCTTTGAAATTCATTTTATAATAAAAGTCAGCTTCGTGCTTCTCCAGGAAAAATATCTTGGAATTTTTCTGGCAGGTAACCATGGGATTTCAATCCCTGGAAATACTGCCTTGGGTCACAGCCATCAGCCTTTTGTTTTTGTGGTGTGTGTGGTTTCTAATCCCCGACACACAAAACAACTTTAGATTGGAGAGAAAAGAATGGACTTCTAAATCGCCTTCTCCATTTTATTGTTCACATTTTGTATTGTTTTGAGTGAAATGGGAAAAATTGTCTCCTTTCTCTGTATTGCCAAAAGGCATTCAGGTAATGAAGTCTGTAACTAAACGGTAATTGAATCAGCATAATTTGCACACTGAATGGTTTTCAAATGCTCCCAGTTTACAATTAAAGGAGAATTAATGCGCTTGTTGTTAAGAACGCAACGCATTAGAATAAATCCAGCACTGTTGTTGTAATGAGTGGAAAACGGTTTAACTGCCAACAAACACATTTAAAATTTAACACAACGTATTGATTTCACTTCTGCTTTTGATAGATTATTTTCTAGACTATCGAAATACTTGCTCCAAGCGATAAACTGCACCACAGCCACGAGCCTTTGCCGTGTGTGTGCGTGTGCGTGTGCGTGCATGTGTGTGTACAGCCCAAGGACGTAAGGACAGTCCTGAGGTTCAGGTCATGCGTAAAGGTATGTAGAGGAGAGGGGCAGGCGGGTTACAGTGGTCAAGGGAACCGTTAATATTCCTACTCTACCGCTTTCACTTTGCACTCGCTCCCGCACCTCTCAGTAAAGAAAAATGCCGTATTTCCTCTGGCCAAACTTTCTGCCCTCCATCTCTGGGCTTTCAATGTCAGTGGGTTTACTGGACACAGGTAGGGGCTACAATGATTAAGGATAGGAAATGGGAAGGACACTTTTTGCATTCCGTCTGCGTTCCATAGGAGAAAGGCACAGACTTCGGTGACTGAGTCAGAAAGGCAGTTTTTTTGGATTGGCTGCCCTGGCTTTCACCTGTTTACCCCACGGTGTCCTGTGGGCCAGGACACTGATGCGCAGCGCCCTCTGGCGTCCGCGGCTGCTATGGTCAGGCGAAGAAGGTGCAAAGAAAGGCAACACTAAAGGTTCTTGGATTGAAGCTGAAATCGATTAAATACACATGTTCACAGACGCGCGCGCGCACACACACACACACACATATATGCTCACTCACACAGAGAGAACTGACACAATTCGCAGCCCTGCAGTCACGAGTACCAAGGGCAAGGGCCAAGAAACGCTGTCAATTGCAAGGATAGCAACCCTTCCAGGCTTGTGGGTTCTGAAGCTCTTGGGTTGAGCGGCACCAGTATCCCTCCAATCCGGTTTATCTAGCCCCACCAGAGAGCTCAGGCCGCTCCAGTGCTCCTCACCTCTAAACAGAACACCATGAGCCCTGGTGCGCTCCCCAGTCCAGGATGGGTTATGGAGGGTGAATGCACTGAACACAACTTCACCAAGAGAGTAAAAGTGTCCCTGCTCCCTAACCCCAGAAGCCAGACTGGAGGAATACCACTCTCCCTTCTTGGCTCACATGCAGCTTACAGCTCGTAATTCACCACAACATAGCGCTTTGCCCTGGAGTCCAGCTCCAACAGTGTGCAAAGTCCAGACTCTAGAAAACTCTGCTCCTGGAGGACGGGGACCACTGCTGTTTACCATTCTCTCCCTAGGGACAAGGCCTAGCATTCCTTAACGAGGGACTCGGAACTGGAGGTGACATTTAGTTATTTGGTGCAAAAGACAGGTCAAAGAGGAGAGGCAGGTGGACATGCTTACTGGAGAATCTCTAACCTGCTTGTTTGCAGTATTCCTGATAGTTACACTTATCCTGTCTAAATCTCTACAAGTAGAGAAAAGTTACCTGCACGTCTTTGTGTGCCACGTCTCCAAATTGGGGAAGTAGATTGGGTAGATTCTCCTTCAAAGTCCGAGATCTGGATAGATTTGTGCTTTCGCACACACCCCCAACCCCACCCTTATTTCCTTTAGTTTTAACTCTGGATGAACTACTGAGAGTTCCACGCTTTCAACCCCATCTCTTTGCCTTCTCCTTCAATAAAGCATTCCTCCCCACTACCTCTTTGTATTTGGGGTGTGTAGGGCTCCTTAGCAGCTGTTCGGAATCACAAGCATAGGGGGGACTGGAGCAGGAAATGAGGGGTGAGTTCCCCCGGAAAAATCCCTCAGGTATCTGGAGACCAGCTTGCCAAAGTTGTTCCAACACAGTAGCTGGGAGTTGAACTGACGGCCTCGCCCCCCACCCCACCCCCGCGCGCCCCTAGACGCCTCACTTCCTGGCGGAGATGGAACTAAGGAGGCCCGGACCCCCGGAGACTTACCAAGTAGACGGTGGGCTGCAGGAGGAGAAGCACGTACCAGCACGCAGCCTGCATCCTCCCGCGTATCAAACTTCCTTGGCGGTGCCTTCTCTGAGTCTTTGTTCCTTCAAAAACATAGATCCACCTGACATCCACTTTACAGAGCCAGGAGCGCTCTCAGCAGCCTAGACACAAATGAAATTAGACACCCCATGACCACGCGGGCAAGGTTAGGCTTGGCGATCAAGCGGGGAAAGGAGTAGTGGCGGAAAGGAGGGGACAAAAAATTAAAAAGAAAAAAAAAACAGGAAGAGGGATATGAAAAAATTGAAAAGCGAGTAAATCCGGCGCCTGAGAGCACAAGCGCGCGGTCCGCAGGCAGCGGGCGGGAGGGAGGGTGAGGGGCTCCGAGCGCCCCGCGCTCCTCGGTACGAGCTCGGGCCGGCAGAGCACGCAGAGCCGCGTGTAGGCTGCTTCGGAGCCCGGCGGTCTCTGGCGAGACCTGCCCTAGTGTCTGATGGCCGGGCTGCTTGGACTGAAGGCGGCGGCTGGTTCTTCGCCAGCCCTGGCAGCTCTCACACGTACACAACAGCAGAGAGAGATAGAGAAAGCGAGGGAGCGAGAGATTGAGCGAGGGGGGCGCGGTGAGAGGAAAGGGTAGGTAGAACTGACCAATATTAGGTGTTGAGTATCCCAACGCGTTCAGTGAAGTAGGGGTGGGGAAAGAATGAAATTTGCATACCGAAAGGCAGAGCTCAGTTTACCCGTTCTAGCCCTGCACACACAGCGGTACACACGCATACACACAATCACATCTCTAGCACTACTTTTTTTGAGCCAAAGGGGCACATCCAGTCTTCAACTTCTAGAATAGAAGCCTCCCGGGGCTGGGGGTCACCTGTCAGACATGCTCTGTTCCCCAGCCAGTGCCCCTCCTGACCGTCCCTCCCTCGTGCCCACCCCACCACCACCACCCTCAAGGTGTCCCTTCTGGAGCAGTAGAAGCGAAGGGTACGTACCGCACAGGACTGGGGGCGAATCTGGAGGGCAGGGACTGCTCCGGCCAGGCTCCATGGAGGAGCTACTCGGGCCTGGAGTCTCCAGCGCCCGGGACGTGCCCTCCCAGGCACTCCGTCTCCATGCTCCGGCGCGGACGGGTCGGCTGCCTGGTCCAGCCTTGGTGGAATCGCCGTCCCTGTGCCGGGGTCGAGCTCTGGATTGGTTCGTGGGAGCCTAGGCTTGGCACAGTTGGATGCACGGTGCAGGAAACTTAAGAGACAAGAAAGGGAGGGGGAAGTGGAGGAGGAAAGAGAGGAAGAAAGAAAGGGAGGGAGAGAAAGAGGGAGGAAAAGCTGCGAATGCGCCGGGTTGCTGCGCCGGACAGACTGGGACTGGCGGCTCTGGCGCTGGGACGAGCAGAGCAGGGCTCCGAGCAGTACAGCGCTCCCGGCTTCCCACAGCTGCCCGAGAATGGTAGAAAGGACTTAAAGGGAAGAGACTGGGCAAGTCCTCCGGACTTGAACTTGAGAGATGAGACACGGGTCTCTCAGAAGAAAACAAAAAACCCCACGGCAGGCGCGAGCAGTCCGAGTTTCTGAGGGAGGGGTGGGTGACGAGAATCGGAAGTCTGCGGGAGCGCGAAGCGACTGCACCTCTGCGCGCAGCGCCGAGAAGCCCCCCGGAGCCGCCCCCCTGTGGAGTGGCGGGCGCTGTCCCTGATCCTATCCGGCCACCCGGGGACGCTCGGGGGAGTGCGGGCGTCCAGGCGCGCGGTGGATCGCGGTCTCCGCAGGGCCGCGGCTGGGCGCGCCTATCTTCCTGACACGGGCATGTACGTTGGCACCTGGGTGAAGGATTCCTCAAAGACTAATTACACACCCCGTGTGAATAGATCCCGCTCCCAGGCTCTCGGCGGGCCGGGCCCTCAGGGGAAGTGACTCTTGCCCTGTGGATTCGCTGGAGGCAGAAGCGCCCCCTCCGCCGGGGGTGTAGGGAGGACTGCGAAGGCAGCCGGGACGTGTGCGGGGCGCGGAGAGCCGCGGGAGGGTGCAGGAGCCCGCGCCAGGCGCCTCCGACCTGTGGCTGCCCGGCCAAAGGCGGAGGTGCGGTAGACTGCCAGCCATTCAGCGCGCCACAGCCGAGAGGACTAGTCGACCTTGGACTCTCGACTCCTCGCCGACCACCGGGCTGAGCGTGAAGGAGGAGAAAGGGGCTGGGGGGTGGGGGTGCTGCTTCCAGCCGTTGCCACCTCCGTGCTACCAGCACCTCCCCCTCGGCCAGTGGACTTGGCCTCTATACTCTGGCTTTCTCTCTCTTCTCTTCTCTTCTCTTCTCTCTCTCTCTCCGCCTCCCCCCCTCTGCCCCCCTTGGAGTGTGAGAGAGAGGAAGTATGTGTATTTCTGTCTTCTGCCTCCCTCTGCCTCTCTGTAAGTCTCTCTCAGTATTTCTGACGCTCTGGGTCTCTATCTCTATACCTCTATCTACCCCATCCCCACTGTTCTCCCTCAAACCATGTGCTTTTCTTCTTCCCTTCACCTTTTCCAGCTCACAACCATCAGACCAGCTTTGCCAGCATTCCCTGAGATCCAGGACCATACCCTTCTGGTGCCTAAGGGTGCCAGCATCTCTTCAGCATGCCCATAGTCACGCCCCAAGTCCAGCTTAGTTAAGGGCATTTCTCTTCCCTCACCCTGTCAAGTGCCTCTCCAGCTCTGCCTGTTCACCAGAACCTAGTCCTGAGTGATGTACACAGCCGGATAGCATTTCCTTATTAATCTGCAGAAATTTGGTTGAAATTTATTTCAGGAGCCTAAATAAGTGGCATCAAAATAAATTGTGATTGTTAATGAATCTCAGGATGTTCTTTCTCATGCGTGGCTCTGCAGAATCTCACTCTGGATGGTCTGGACCCAGACACATGTTCACTCACAGGAGGTCCAGGATAACAACAGACTGGATGCCCCTGGGAGATGCAGGCCACCCTTCCCCCAAAACAAGACAGAGACAGTCAACCGAACCACCCTCTGCTGGAGCAGATGCAAGGGGAGCCCTGCTGAGACCTTCACCTGGAACCAGATCTCCAAAAGCCTCCAAATTAGATGCCCACTGTAGGACAAACCTGCTGGCACTTTGAGGCCTACACTCTCCCTTCCAGCTAAAAGTAGCTCTTTAAATAGCAAGCTCTTGTACCTCAAAAGTTGTTCTCTGCCTCACAAGTAGTCACACAGTGGTGACTACTTGGAATTCACTGGGGTTTATGCAGAGTACAAAGCAGTGAAACGCACCTTCTAAACCAGAACTCTGAAAATCCACTTTGAAAAAAATACACATGTATAAATAATAGCATAACTACAAAGTTGTCTTGGTTATTTTCTAGATTTCTTTTATGTTCTTAAAACCTTACAGAAAAAAAAATAAAGACTTAGGGCAACTATAACTGAAGCTGAAGGGCCAAAGTAGGGCAAAGGAAGCTCTGTCTGACTCCGCTATCCAGGGTTCATGAGGCCATTCTCAAACTGATCTCCACTTTTAGATGAGTTCCCTGGCTCTCCCAGGCTGGAGTTTATAGCTGGAGTGAATGTTGCCTGCCTCTCTATCTGGACACCCAAGCACAATGCTGTCAGAGCTGAACTTTTATCTGACCTTTGGGAAAATGAAAAAGAATCAGGCAAGCTTTGGGATATACCAAGTTCTTTTCTAAACCTTACTTTAAAAGCATTCTGCCTCTAGTTCCATTTAGCCTTTAAAAATTACTGCTTGTGAAATAGAAAGAGGATAAGGGACCTTAACATCTCTGTCTGAATGGGACTGATTATTTAAGAAAAGCACCACAGGCTCCTAGCAATGGGAACCCGTTTAACACTTTGTTCTATGACACAGGGTGCCAAAGAACTTTTTCTGTTAATGACCTGAGATCTTCTACCCAGACATTCAACTCTCACTGGATCGTAGGAGATACTTGACCTGGGATATAAAACAACAGTGGATTGTCATTTTTTTGTATATTCCCAGGAGCCTTCTCCAGTATTTCCTATAGTATTTAATCAGCAGAGGACTCTAAGCCACCAAGTAAGACTGAAAAACTTATCATTGTTTCTGTTAAACCTCTCCAGTTTTAATGACATGATACTGTGGGAGAAGGGGACGAGGATGGCTCATTCACTCCTCGTCTTTCCTATCATTTGTTTTAAAAAGAATGAAAAGCAACACAAGATTATTCTCATACATTCTTCTGTTTAAATTAGCACCCTACTCTAACATTCACTCTTAGAAAATATCTAACAGTCAGCTTCACCTGAATAAAAAAAAAACAGTTATTATCCTTAAGAAGTACTTGTAACAATTTTTTCAGAATTTACTCACGTTGAGAATCCTTTCAGAAATCATTCTCTTTCTAACTTTTGTGTGCAATGCAACTTATTGTACATATACAGTTAGCATGAATTATAACAGCCATAAAATCCCACACTCTGCCATTGGCTTTTCCCCGAGTCTGTCTAGTCCAACCTGAAATGAACAGTATAAAACAACTATATATATTTGTGTATGTATGTATATATATAAAGATATATTTCTCTCCAGGAAATATATCCTTAAAGGGTTAAAATGAGCTGACATCAAAAGGATATAATGATATCAATTTTCCTGATCATAGAAACTAGAAGAAATTAAAATTAATATTCTCTGAAATATACCAATAGTGCTGTTAAATGTAATTAGTTGATTGGTTAGGTTCATTTGTATGATTCTCTTTTTTTAGCAGAGGATAGAGAGGGCAAGTGTTAAAGGTTTGAATTATTTGGGGGCAGGAAAAAAGATAAAAGGAGAGAATGGACTTGATTTCTACAAAACTCTGTCCTAAAATGAACTTGTCTTAAAAACACATGAATATCATCATATTTTATCCTAAATCCAAGTAAAAATAGAAAAGTGCTGTTATGAAGTACCCAGCTGTGGTCTTGCTAAAGCTTCAGGCCAAATTATATCACTTTGTACATAGTACTGCATGCATCTATTTTTTTCTTCCTAATAGCACCAAAAACTTACAAAGATTGTATCATCCTTCTGCCCTGACTTCAGTAGAACCTGATATTTGCATGTTGAATAACCTCAGGCAAGTGCCCTAAGATTCCCCTGGCCTTGGTACCCTCTTCAATACAATGATTATATAGGTAGATAGATAGATATATAAAATGGTAAGATTAGGTGGTTTTTAAAATGACTTCATTCTATTTTATATGATTAAATGTAAACTCATTTCTGATTTTAAAAAATCTGCTTCACAGAAAACAATTATATATTGCATTATGATTTTCAAAGATAATAACAATTTAAAGTAAGATTTTTTTCCCTGTGCATTTCAAAGATTTTTTAGTCAAGTGTGTTTGTGCGCTTGAGTCAAGTTTGTCTGTGTATGTGTGTGTTTCTTCCCTGCCCGACATTCATAGCCTTTCCTCTAGGTCAAGGATTGACTCTATTGTATTAATCATATCACTGTTTTCATATAAATTGTCCTGCATATGTTTTTAATGTCATTGATTTATGAGGACCTACACTCAAAGTGGCATCCTTATTATACTCATGAATATTTGCTAAAAAATACAAAGCTATTTCTACTTTTGCAGAATTCTTAAACACCCCTCAGGACAACTAAGAAAACCTCAGCCCCTCTAGGCCTTCAAGATATTTTGCTAGTGGAAGGAAGAATCATTTGAAAGTGATTTTTACTCACCTAGAATATTTGGTATTTGAATGTAGTAGAACTTGGTTAATAAGTATGAGGCTTGTGTGCTAAATTACCTTTACAAGAATGCTTTAATAACAAGATCGCTGGACTAGAGAGGAAAAGTACCTGTCAAGCTCTGGAATGAAAAAAATTACAGGGAATCAAAAAGCTTTATGTAAAAGACATTTTCTCTTTTAAAGGTAATTTATATGCTTGGTCTTTTTATCCTTATTTCATTTATTTTGCTAGTTGAGGATAGAGGGTTCTCAAAGGTAGGGTAGTTTTAATTATGCTCACAAACTTTAAAAAGAGAATGAACACAATAAGAAAAATTAAAGAACTAGCATTGAAAAGGCAGTTGAATGTAAAAGATGAGAAGATTGGGGTCATTGCTTGAAAATCATAATTAAATTTTTTTAAATATTGTGACCTAAGCAAACCTTTGCATTGTAATCTAATTTCAGAAATTCCTTATGGTGGTTCTCCAGAGATTATTAATTGGCAGTTACCTGAGGGAGAATCATTAAAGACAAAGAACTTGATCACCAATATTTTGTTAACAAAGCAAAATATAGTATCTGCTTCAGCTGTAAAGAACACTCAGAATCTCAACCACACCTGGGATAGAAGAAATGATAAGAACAAGTCCTAAATCTCTCTGAAACAGAGTCTGCAAATATTATATGGGCTTCATCTTCATAATCTAAAGTAATCTGGATGGTTTGAAATATACATGTTTTTGAAGATTTTATCCTGACTTGCTAATATTACTCTAAAACAAGATGATTTATACAAGCAGGATAAAAAGGGCTGTTTTAACCTGAACATCATAATGGAGCAATGTTTTGGATTAGATACCTTTTAAATAAGAGATATCACAGGATGCAACAACCCTCTCACTTTCCCTTTTTAACAATCAAATTAATAAAAACAGCTATCTTGGAATTTCACATAATTAATTTCAGGGGTCATGCCATAAAAACCACATACTACTACATTTTTCTGCTTCTTCCAGTTCCAGTAACAAAATGCTTTTGATAAAGTTCAAAGCAAAATGGACTAACATCAAATTTTGTATTGAAGTTCTACAGTTTTCATTAGGGTAATGGCCACTATTTATGGAGTGCCAGGCACATGCCAGAAACCATACCGAGTTTTATTTACATTATTGCTCTGTGAGTGAGTCTATAAGCATCAATCAGTAATTTAGTTGTGAACAGTAACTGTTCAAGTTAGACAAAAAAGATCTTCACATCAGTATCCACTGAAACCAACTTAAACCAAATCTAAGAATTATTGGACCATCAATGCACACTCTACACTATTTTAGTTTCAGTGCCACCATTCTCTCTCCAAGTTTTTCGGCCCTCCCTCTAACTATTCCTTTGCAGATTATCTGTGCATGTGTCTTTATATATTAAGCTTTGGTTCCCTTAGGGCTCCATCAGTAACCCTATTTTTCTCTTTTCAGTCCTACTAGGCAATCTTATCTAGTTCCTGGTTTTATTAATTATTAGCCTCCAATGACCACCAAGTTCATAAGTCCAGTTCTTATATTTTCCTTGACCCAAATATTCAATAGCTAGAATGTCCATTTGGTGTCCATTTAGAGACACCTAAAATGAATATGCCTAAAACTCCACATACTCTATCATTGTATAATGTATGTATTACATATCCTGCTGGTTGGTTTCATAGACTCTGGAGTTCTCTAATTGTAATGGGACTAAGCTTATGCTCTTTGCTAAGTGATTCTTATGGTGGAACAGAGCAAAGTCAAGCTTTCTTACTTTCCTTCCTTCCTTATTTCTTTCTTTTAATCCTAATCAGAGCCTTTAAGAGGCATAGCACATTTCCACTTGCCCCTCTAGCCACCAGGAGACAGCACACACCAGCATGGGACCTAGGAGAACTGACACACGAGGCAGACCAGAACCTGACCTGTTATCAGAGCATAGTCACCAAGCAGACTTTCAATCCGCAGAGCCAATAAACGTTTACTGTTTACCTGTCAAGATTTGGGGATTACTTATTTTACAACATTATCACAGCCAAAGCTGACTAATTAGTAACACCATTATCATTCTGAAAACCTTAAGTACCAAATTCCTTTATTTCTTCTTTTTTGTTTTCCACATCAAACAAAATTATTAACACCCTTCAATTTTATACTTAATTGTCTCTTTTCTCTGCTATGTCCTCTGGTACTGTTTCTGCTACTCATTCAGACTCATATCACCATCAGTCATCTAGTCTATGGCAATTGCCTGCTCACTGGTCTCCACTCTTGCCAGCTTCTATGTCCATAAATATACCCTTCTCCCTGAATGACAGAGCGAAAACAAAATGTGCCCATACCACATATTTGCTAAATCTTTTCGTTAACTCCTCCTCACCTACAGAATCAACTCCAAATCCCCAGGCTCATGTCAGGCACAATGGCTCATGCCTGTATTCCTAGCACTTTGGGAGGCTGATGTAGGAGGATAATTTGAGCTCAGGAGTTCCAGAACAGCCTGAGCAACAGCAAAACCCCATCCCTACTAAATTGTGGCTGGTGCCTGTAGTCCCAGCTACTCAGGAGGCTGAGGCAGGAGGATCGCTTGAACGCAGGAGTTGGAGGTTGCTGTGAGCTACGCTGACTCCGTAGCACTTCAGCCTGGGCAACAGAGTGAGACTCTGTCACAAAAAATTAAATAAATAAATAAATAACACAAAACACAAGGCTCAGCAGAGAAGACCCCTTGTGGGCTGGTCTCTGTCTGTCCATTCCTCCAGTTTCCTCTCCTGCCACCTGGCCTCACCTCAGATACATACTCCACATTCATCAGTTACTTATTCTTAGAGCCTCCAGCATACAACTATAGGTGTCAACTCTGTATCTCCTTTTCTTTCCTTTGACTCTTCTTAACTCAATCTCTATATAAACTCCTAATCTTACAAACCTTTGCTTAGAAATCATGTGGCATCCTCTCCACTTTTCTCAAGGATTTGTGCACCAAAACATACTGTTAAGTCATTTGCACCACAGCGTTTATACATCTGTCTTTTGCACCAACTTGTGATATTAAGTTTTGCACCATTAGCCTCACCTTCAACTGAATTGAGCTGAATTCAGAAAACACAGTGTTCAGAAAATAGCCTAGTGCACCTAGTGCAGTAAGAGAGCATTCCTGAGAGTCTGGAACAGCAAGTCCTCGTCTGCGGAGTGCTCAGATAGTTCACAGTGGGAGGAAGTTCTCAGGCAAACCTCAGCTCAGGGAAATGAGCAGAAGGAACAGCTCCGGTAAGAAGTCTAGGCCAGAGGGTACAAGCTCCCTTATCCCAAATGTCCTCAGAAACTCTCCTCAGAATCAGAAACCAAATAGGAAATGTATCCTGGATGGGTTACTCAAGCAACTGATCCATTAACCTCATCATATCCAGGGCCAAGTGTGTGGTAGTACCCAAATCCCCAGGTATCCCTAAATTCTACCTGCACCCCGCACAGGTACACTGAAAACCGTATTTCACAGTTCATTTGTCTCACGATTTGTTAGTATCTTGCCCAAAGGTTTATGACAGTCAGGCCTCACCTTATCCCTTCTACCTTCAGGACCAGGTGAAAGAGGAAAAGGAGCTGGGCGGCAGGAGAGCTGGGCAAACACCCTGTGCGTCATCAATGGAACTTGGGCCCGGGCAGAGGGGTCAGTCATCCCCTCAGACAGACAGTGCTGGGCCTTGGAGCTCGGGGCTTTTAAATCAAACTTTCTGGCAGAGAGAACTGTGAGGCCTTCACTCAAGAAAACCCACTGGCACCTTTTCCCATTGTGGTAAAGCCTGACACGTCCGACCTCAGTGCTCCTGCTTCCTGATCTCCATCTGCACCTGGGAATCCTAATTTCTTCTCATGACAGGACTGTAAAGTAACCTGTGTGTTTCACTGAATTCAATGGACTTTCTCGATTATTCCACTTTACATGTTGTGATACCAGTAACTAACTTCCCAACAACCTCCTTTCCAGGTTTCTCCCTGGCCTCTCTGGTGGCTCATGCTTTTCTCCTGTGCTGGCTTCTCTTACTAACCAAGCCCAGGCTGACAGTCTGCCCTCAACTCTCCCCTTTGACATACACTCTCATCCAGTGTCTCCAGCCACTAGAGCAGCAGTTCTCAACCTGTGGGTCGCGACCCCTTTGGAGGTCAAATGACCCTTTCACAGGGGTCACCTAAATAGATCCTGCATATCAGATATTTACATTACAATTCATAATAGTAGCAAAATTATGGTTATGAAGTAGCAATGAAAATAATTTATGGTTGGGGGTCACCACAACATGAGGAACTGTATTAAAGGGCCACGGCACTACGAAGGTTGAGAATCACTGCACTAGAGGGTATCTTCACTCAAATGTGCTGCTGTAGTTCAATACACAGTGTTCCAGAGTGAACTTGGCAATACCTCCATACCACCTTCCCAGCACCACAGGTTCCTATTCACAGCTCCCCCGACTCCATTAGTGCCAGTCAGATTTTCTATGCATGTATCCTTTACACCTAGGAAGAGTTCTGGGTATTTCTGTGTGCATCTCGTATTCAGTCAGGCACACTGTCCTGTAAAATTTCCCTTCAGAATACCCCTTGCGTCCACCTCCTTGCCACTGCCATAGATGAGACTTTCATCACCTCACTCGTGGACAGCCATATTCTAAATGTTTTTATCTTTTCCAACCAGTTGCCCAACTCCCATTAATCTCACCACTAGAAGCACTGAAATGTGGGGACTCTGCCTTATTCATCTATATCCCCCAGCATTTAGTATGAGGCTCGATGTGCTGTAGAAGCTCAGGAATTTGATGGGTGGATCAACTCCTTATACTGCTCCTAGATTATTTCTTAAACAACATATAATATTTCCCCTGTTAACTCCGGCAAACACATAAAATTATCTTCCTTTATTGTCCTATGTAGAGAAAGGGGTTGTTCTCATGTACGGATTTTTTTCTAAGAAACCATTTCTTCAAGAGAATCCTCACTCAGAAACATGGTGAATGGAGAGTCAGAGTAAATCTACACCCATAGCTTTTCTCACCCTACCCCTTTCCTCTTTTGTCCCCAAGCGATCCTAGAGCTAGTAGCTAGTATATCCCAACACAGTCGCTCCCAAACCTTAGTTTGCTTAGTTTCACCTGGAGAGTTTGTTAGAATGCACATTACTGGGCTATGCTTTATGTTAGGATCATCGGTCTGGGCTTTGGCCCTTAACTTTTAGGGTTATGATGAATTTTAAGAAGTATCCAGGTGACCATGATGAAGGTTGTCAGAAGAGAGTGCTTGGAGAAACTCTATCCTGAAAGGTGGTAGATTGGAATGTAAAAGCCCCATCTTGCAGGATGACGTTTGAAACTTCTGTGTCAAAGTCTGGTGTTATCCCAACTATCAATGTTTAATGACATGGAAATGTTTCTTAGCTTGATTTAATCATCCCATAATGAATGCATATACACTAGTCTCTCACTATCCCAGGGGAATTGGTCCCAGGAACCACCGTGGATACCAAAGTCCCTGGATGCTCTAGTCCCTGACACAAAACATTGTAATATATTTCCATAACTTATGCATGTGTTCTCCTATACTTGAAATCATCTCTGGGTTAATTATAATACCTACTATAATGCAAATGCTATGTAAATAATTGTGCAGCTCTATTGTTTCTTACTTGTATTATTTGTTATTGTTATATTGTTATTTCTTTCAAATGCTTTCAATCCCCTGTTGATGGAATCCACCAACTGTGTCATAACACCACTGTTGTACTGTATAAATATATACAAATTATTTGTCAATTAAAAATGAAATAAACATAAACCAATTTGATGAAAATATTTCAGATTGTATATGAAACCAGCACATTGTACCCCATGATCGCATTAATGTACACACTTATGATTTAATTTAAAAAATAATAATAAAATAAACATTTTTTTAAAGATTGAATAACATAGTACTCCTGAGAAAATTTGCTTCAACTTTTTTCCCCGAGTACCCCCAATCATACTAGTTTTGATCCAAACTTCTAAATTCTTTCTTATGCTGCCACCCCTTACTGGAATGACCTTCTCTACTCACTCCTACTTTCTCTTCGTCTCTTTAAATCCAACCATTTTCAACATTTGGATTGAAACTGTTTTCTCTAAGTCTTTTTCTATCCCTCCATACGTCCATTCAATACAAATATATTGAATGAGCAGTGGTTCAATGTACTGAGGGTACAACAAGGAACAAATAAACACAGATCCTTGTCCTCAGGGAGTTCATATCCTAGTGCAAGGAAACTAAAACTAAACTGTAAATTAAAATATAGTGTAATTTGGATAATGACAAGTTCTATGGAAAAAAATAAAGAAGAGAAGAGAGACAGAGAATAACAAGAGTTAAAAAAAAAAAAAACAGAAGCAGTTTTACATGGAAGGGGGAAAGATGGCTTCACCAAGAAGTTGACAACTGAATCAAGAGGGAAGGAAGTGAGGGAGAAGGCCATATAGATACTTTGAGTAAAAGATTTTCAGGTAGAGGGAAAAGCAAATGAAAAGAACTAAGGCAGAAATATACCTTGTGTTTATACAACATGATTGGGGTAAAATGTGCCAGAGAGAGGCACAAAGAGAGGACCACAGAGGTGACAAGTCAAGCAGGCTCTGGAGGGCTGGTGGAGCTTGGCTCCATAGGTCCCTGCAGGATGCCTTACTCCAAGCAGAGAAGTGGCAGGCTTGACTCACATTTTAACACAAACTGCTGCAGATACTGTGTCAGCAACAGCCTGAAGGGGATCAAGGCCAAAGCAGCAAGAACAGTTAGGAGGTTACTGCAACAGTCCAAGTAAGGTGAACTTGGTGACACGGACTGCAGTAAAAGTGGTGAGAAGTGAGCCAGTTCTGGATATGAGGTGAATTTATGACATATTTTGCTGATGGGTCCAATGTGGGATATGAGAGGCACCGTTGTCTCCCTTTACCTTGGGTATCAGAAAGAATGAGAGTCACCATTATTATGAGGAAGAGTTTGTAAGAAGAAGATGGACAGAGGAAGAAGGCAGATCCACAACTCAAGCTTAGCCGTGAGTTTGAGCCGGAGCACTCACTGGCGTAGGAGGAAGCCACGAAAGGGGACTGAGAAGGTGAATCAAAATCTTTGATAAGTCAGGCAAGACTGAAAATGATCACAATGTAAAAATATGGAAGTCTTTAGTGACCTTGATAAGAACAGTTTTGGTGGGTAGATGAAAAGGAAACTTGAATGGAGCAGATTCAAGAGAAAGATGTAAGAAGAGAGAGTACCACTTTTTCAAGCTGTTGCTTTCATCTTTCTCAATTTCCTTCTCCCTTAGCCTCTATACTACCTAGGACCAATCTGTTCATTTAGGCATTTTATCATATTTCATCCTCAAGGACATTATATTAATATCTTCTTTCTAACTGATTTGGACACTCTTGGTGGGAAAAATCAGTCTCTCCTTCCACATCTGCAACATCCCCCTCAGTTGGACCTTTAAGGACCTCATGAAATGGCTGCACCCAAAATGTATCTTTTAAGACTTTTTAACATCTTTTAAGACTTTTTATATGACCCTCTGCTTTAGTTCATATTGTATATCGTTTATTTCCTGGAAAAGGGCTGCTTATTTTACTAGTCATTTTATTTGTGATGTTAATATCCTTGTTCTGAAATTTCTCCTTCAATCCAAGCTTTACCCTCTTGGAAATTAACCAAGAACTTTGATATCATCTTTTGTTGCTTTTGCTTTAACATACAGCCACCATAGATATAAGGCATCACCTGTATGTCAGTATCATGAGGTATTTTGTATGCTATCTAGTGAATTAAATAATTCTACTTTCAAATGCATTTCACTTATAAAAACATCTTAGACTAATTTTAGCCTAGTATTTCTTTTTTTTCCTTTTTTTATTATATCATGATTATGTACATAAAAGTAATCATGGGGTACAATGTGTTGGTTTTATATATAATCTGAAATATTTTCATTGAACTGGTTAACATAGCATTCATGACATTTTCTTAGTTATTGTGTACAGACATTTATATTCTACATTTAGTAAGTTTCACCTGTACGCTTCTAAGATGCGCTGTAAATGTGGACACATCAATTACTCATTACTCTCCCTCCACCCATCCTCACCTCTCCCCTCCCCTTCCTTGTCCCTTTCCCCAATTCTTGTGTTGTAATTGGGGTATAGCTTTCATATGAGAGTTATATATTAGTTTCATAGCAGGGCTGAGTATATTGGATACTTTTTCTTCCATTCTTGAGACACTTTGCTAAGAGGAATATTTTCCAGCTCCATCCATGTAAACATCTTTCTTGAATTAGCCTAGTATTTCAATGAATAATTAAATGACAATAGATACATGGATGGATGGATGGATGGATGGATGGATGGATGGATGGATGGATGAAAGGGGCTTTCCATTGTGTAGTTACTTCATACATCACACACTAGCCTACTTAATCTACTTGAGGGCCTTAAGATGTGGGTAGCATACATTATATGTTGATGAAATAGCCTTTAAGAGCCTAATCTGCCCAAGGTTATTCTAAGGTTAATGGAACTTAACCTTCTGAATACTGTTCTAGAGTCAGAAATTAATTCCAGAACTTCTAAAATAGAGTTCTTTTCTCTTTCCACCATGGTTGCTTCCTGGAAAAACAAATAAAATCCACTAGAAACCTAATGTCAAGTTGTTTTTCAAGCCTTTTCATTTGGAACTGCTGAGAATGCGCTGAATTTGTTTTTCTTTTTTTTTTTTATAATTTTATTGAATCATAATTCTGTACATTGGTGCAATCATAGGGCACGATTCATATACATTCAGAAATGTTTTGATCGTACTGTTACAGTTAGCCTTCATGGCATTTTCTTGATCACTATA
>CAUYON010207116.1:0-13289 GCA_963573935.1 Arctocebus calabarensis | reverse complement strand
GGGCCCGCCAACCAACAATGACGGCTGCAACCCAAACAAAAATAGCCGGGCGTTGTGGCAGGCACCTATAGTCCCAGTTACTTGGGAGGCAGAGGCAGGAGACTCGCTTGAGCCCAGAAATTAGAGGTTGCTGTGAGCTGTAATGCCACGACACTACCCAGGACGACAGCTTGAGGCTCTGTCTCAAAAAAAAAAAAAAAAAAAATTAAATATGTAATTAAATTGAAACAAAGTGTAAATTTCAGTTCCCCCATAATACTAGTCACATTTTAAGGCTCAATAGCCTGTGTTACTAGAGGCTACCCTATTAGTGTACACAGTATTCAGTCTCCACAGAAAGTTTTATTGGACAGTATTGTGACAGAGAAAAATAATGAGATAAGCTAAATTAGAGGTAAAATAAGGTGGCTGGGGAAAGCTTCAAATCCCCCTTGTCCTTATAGTCTCCCACCAGGACCTGGCCATTGCCTTCCCCTCTACACCCATCTGTCAGTTCAGGAGCCACCTTCCAGGCCCAAGTCAGATGCTCTCTACTCAGTGACGATTTTGCCACCATCAGCCACAAGAAGTTTCTTCCTCTCTTTGTTTTTTTTTGTTGATGCTAAGTTATTCATTGAATGAAGGTCACGTATGATTCCTCATGGCCTTTTCTCTGATGCCCATGTTTTTGAACCTCTCTTAATATTTGCTGATACTAAGTTCTCTTGATTTTTCTCACTTTCTAAATGTTCCTCCTTTGCCCTTTGCTCCTCTTTCTGCCCCTTTAACATAGTTTAATTTCTCTCCAGACTTGTGGATGACCACTTCCTTGAAATTCCATCTCAATCTTTCATGACCCCATTTTCTCTCAGTTCTCCTGCCTCTCCATCTGTCCTCCCTTTTCTCCTTCCAAGGCTTTTTATTCTATCTAAACTGGAATAATTTTGAGGATCCTCAACATTCTTTGGCCCTCTTTTCTCCTTCCCTTCTGTGTCTTCTTTGCAAGACCACATCTATACCGACCTCTGTTTGGGTGGCTGCTGCCTCATTAGCTCCTGACCCATGTTTTCAGAGGAGCTTTTTACTCTTCACCTGCACACGCCAAGACTCTTCAGAGTCAACATCAGATACTAAAATATGATTCTTACTCAACTTCAAAACTGCTTTCCTCCTTTATTCTTTGGCTGTCGTGGTGACTAGAATGCAATCCACTTAAATTGCAAGCTAGATTCAGGATCATCTGGATCTCTTACCTGCCCCTTGCAGTAGATAAGTCCGTGTTTCTATCTTACCCCGTCTTTCCTCCCAGCTATGTTACAGTCTCCTGCTGACTGATACCTCTGGTTTGGCCTGGCCCTTTAGGTTCTAATACCTCACCTATCTTTCCAGCCCCATTTCCTGCTACTTCCTGTACCCTGCACAGTGGTGTTGCTGGATTCCTTGCAGTCCCTGGGCCTCTAGTGTTCTTTCTTGCTGCTAGCCTCTCTCTCTCTCTGCCTGGAGTGCCTCTTCTGCCTGCCTCCTTTCTAAACTCCCAGCAACCTGATCTACCCTAAGACAGTTCAAATGTCAGCTCCCCAGGAAGATTCTCCTGACCTTGTATGACAGTGAAGCACCTCCCCTTCTCTGCATCTTTTGGGCATGTGTGCTATTGTTTAGTGGTGCTATTGTTATTTGTTTTTCTTTTCATGTTTTTATTTTTACCAAAGGGAATACAATTTACAAAAATCAGGAGGGACTACAAAACTTACACTACAAAGTTCTCTTCCCTTTCCCTCTTTACTCCGTCAGAATAATGGCCCTGAGGCAACCATATTTTATGTTGTGGTAGATGACAGTCCTTTAATCCCCTTACAAGGTACCTCCCCTCAGTCAGACCACTGTGCACACACATGTCCTCCGTATTCTCTGAGTAGAGTCAAATCACAATTTGGGGTTAAGGTAATATTTGTTGTGTATATTATTATGAGCATACAAATATTGTTCACAGCTGAAACGCATAGTATTTTGATTTTGGGGGGGAAGGGTAGTTTTTCTCCCCCTCTTTCCTAGGAGTTTATGGTTGTCCCTTTTTCCTATTCATTTAGTTTTTCACATACCTACCACTGATTTTTCCCCTAAACTCTTTGTTAGAAGTATATATCTTCTCTCAGTACCCTCAGATGTGTGAGGTTTAATTTTGAAAAGATTTTTATATTGAGATCCTTTAGAACCTCCTTTCTTTAGTTCTGTTATGGATTGGTTGACTTCTAGTACTGGCAGAATTACCATCCTAAGACTTCCCTTTAACAATACCCTCTCTGTTGTGTTAGATATCATTTCTTTCCCTTGCTTTCTTTGCTTTCTCATTTTTGTTTAGAATTTTGTAGTAGCCTTTTCTGAAAAAGGCTATGTGGGAGATAAATTTTGACTTCCTGCCTGAGCAAGTCATCCAGCCTTTCTGAGGCTGATGACAACCCACCTCAGAGCATGATAAGAAGCACTAGATGCCATATGGATCATTTAGCTCATTGTTAGCCCATAATGTAGGTATTTGATGACCACTCATGATTTTAATCCTTAACTATAATATCCTTGGTTGACAACCTTCCCAACTCTGACCCAATTCTGGTGAAATTTCTGGCAAGTACATGATGGAAACATGGGAAATGTTCAGTTAGTGGGTGGGTAGATGGATGTATGGGCTAAATATTTAGTTGGAACATATGGGCACAGGCTTCCAAAAGTCAGGAATGGATGTTCCCAATTTCACAGCATTTTTCTTCCCGTGTGTGTAATATCTTCATCTTTCCTATTGCCTACTTTAGGACCAAAAGAAGAAACAGTGAATGATTTCTGGAGGATGATCTGGGAGCAGAATACAGCCACCATTGTCATGGTGACCAACCTAAAGGAGAGAAAGGAGGTGAGTGGAGAAATGAGGTAGGAGGGCCCCTAATACAGGTGTAACCAACAGAGTGGCTGCTCAGCTGGAGTTCTGACTTTAAGCCTGGCTGTCTACCTTTGGTGGCTGCTCTGCCAGCAGTTCATCCAGGCAGACACAGGCTTTCCTTTTCCGTACCCTGGAAGTGTTAGATGTCCCTATGGTATGGCTAGAGCACAGTCCCTATTTTTAGTAGTCAAATAATTCACCCTGGTTCTAAAACAACCTGAAAGAAAGACTTAGCTAAACAAGAGCCACAGAGAAGTTTTTCTCCCCAGGCTTCTCTAGTGCCTCATTCCCCTGATTTCCTATCCTCCCTCCTGAAGCGTTTGGTATATCCTAGAGTCAGCAGAGGAAGCTGTATGAACTGAGACTCTGTAGGATACAGGAAAACGAAGGCTTTGGCTTGATCTAAAGGCAGCTTCCTGGCTGGTCCTTTTTCTTCTGTGACTACCAAATCCATGCCTAACCTGGCCAGCCCCATCACTAGGCCACCAGTCCCTGGGTCTAGCCCCAGAAAGGAATCCCCATTCATAACAGTCTTTCTCAGAGATGGCCCTTGAGTCACCTTGAAGACCATCCTGACATATTGGGTGTATTGCTCGCAGCTCTGCATGTCTAGGGAAGGTAATGCTGAGGTTGGGGTTTAGTTTCCTCCATCCACACCTCTGGCTCTTGGAATCTGTTCAGGCGTATCAGGGAAGGCCTTAGGCCTCTCATGGCATGTTTACAGGCTGTATCAGTCCATTCTGGTGGTCCCTCATAGAAGGTTGCTGTTTTAGGGGTTCAGACAGACTTGTCCCTAGAGCATGACCTGGGATATCATGGAAGTACAGATTTTGTAAGTAAAATGACTTCAGATTCACACTGAACCAAAGAGGAATAAATGGAAAGATCGACAAATATAGAGCTGGGGCTATGTATAAGTTAGCAAATTATGCTAAATAGGATGGAAGTGAGAAAAAGGCAATTTGAATAAATAAGTCAACAACTGACTGAGGTGAAAGAAAAGGCCATGGAGCCATCTGGGCTTTGTGGTCTCTTCCCTTAGGCCCTTTGCATCTGTTGGTGGCTGGTGGTCTGAGGTCATGGAATGCATGTTTGTTTCTTTCCAGTGTAAATGCGCCCAGTACTGGCCAGACCAAGGCTGCTGGACTTACGGCAATATCCGTGTTTCCGTAGAGGATGTGACTGTTTTGGTGGACTACACAGTTCGGAAATTCTGTATTCAGCAGGTACTGTCTCCTACCTCCTTTCTTGGCTCTTATGTAGGATATGCTGACCACTAAGAGGGAGGGAACAGGCTGCATCATCCTGCTTCTTACTCAGGGTGGTCAGGAGTGGCTGAACGTGCATTGTGTTTGGATTCGGAAACCAGAGATCTGTGCTCCAGGGAACGTCTCATCAAACTTCTCATCTGGTTTCAAAGCTAAAGGAGCAGCATTTTCATGACTTGCAGGAAAAAAACCTTGAGATAGGTCTAATCTTCTTAGATATGACTAAGTGCTATGGAAGGGAACATCAGGAGGTGGTAGTATCTCCCAGGTGCTTGACTCCCCTCCCCTCCTTTTCTACTCCAGAGCATGTGCTGAGACTGCTCCTGGCCCTTCAGCGTGACTCTGGGGGCCTGGACAAAGATCACCTCAGCCAAGGGGCAGCATGGCGCTGTGATAGGAGGACTTAGAGTTAGGATCCCTGCATTTTACCTGTGACCCTACCATTTACTAGTTCTGGGAACTTGACCAAGTCATTTAAGTTCTCTGAGTTTCACTTTCCACATCTGCAGGCCAAGAATAATAGTTACAGCCCTGCCAGATGCATGGAGTTGGGGAATATTCTTTGTCCATAGTTAACACTTCCCCGTTGTCACCAACACCCACACTGTCACCTCTCTTCCCTGGTGCTATCCACCTCTGGGTATCAGGGCAACTCACAGGATTTCCTCCTTCCCCAGGTAGGTGATGTGACCAACAGAAAGCCACAACGCCTCATCACTCAGTTCCACTTTACTAGCTGGCCAGACTTTGGAGTGCCTTTCACCCCCATCGGCATGCTCAAGTTCCTCAAGAAGGTGAAGGCCTGTAACCCTCAGTATGCAGGGGCCATTGTGGTCCACTGCAGGTCAGTATAGCCTAACCCTTGGCTCCCCATATCCTGTTCCCATGGCCAAAGGAGAGGAACAGCACAGGGGCCCTCGCTGAGGAAGCTGGCACAGAGCAGAGGAGCCCCAGGGCAACAGTCACAGAGATTGTTCAAGTTCCACTGCTGGGTGAAGAATATGACTAGAGGGAAAGGCAGTCCTCCAAGATTGGGAAAGGAATGCTGTGATGCCAACAGGCTGGGTCAAGTGCTGGCCATATATACTTGCAGCCTTCAGACCCTTTTAAGTATCCAGTTCTGATAACTAGAGATCAGGAGTTCAGGACACAGTGGGGTTGCTGGCTCCAGCAGAGCCTCACCTTCTCTCCACCCCCATTCAGAATTAGAATTTAGAACCAGGAGAAAGAGCCCTGCCTATGCTGCTACTCCCCCATCTACCCTGCAAGGCATGCTGGGTGTCCTATAACACCCTGCTCTCTGGCTGCAGTGCGGGTGTAGGGCGTACAGGTACCTTTGTCGTCATTGATGCCATGCTGGACATGATGCACACAGAGCGGAAGGTGGACGTATATGGCTTTGTGAGCCGGATCCGGGCACAGCGCTGTCAGATGGTGCAAACAGATGTGAGTGATCTGTGGGTCAGCAGAGGGTGGGGGCATTCCAGGGCCAAAACATCTGTCTATACAGAGGATTTCCTCAGTCTCCCAGGTTATTGTAAATGATCATCATTACGTGTAAGGGAGGGCCCTTATAAATTATGTATTTAAAGAAACACAAAAGAGGCTATGGCTTTGTGCCTGGGAGAGTCAGGAATGCAGATCTCACGTCCAGTGGACTTTAAGGGAACAGGCAGCTGAGACAGCCACTGCCCAGAGAGTCATGACGCAGTTTGGCCACAACTGGGAGCAGCAGCATCATGGGCTCTGTGGTAAGGGCACAACACTATGAGGGAGATTGGCAGGAGACTGGACCAGATTTCTGATAGTCCCTTCAGTCAATATATTGAATCTGTATTCCCAGAATTAGCAGGAGTTGGATTTGTCCTTTTCTCCAGGTTTCCAACATCCCTAAGGCAGACCAGGACCCTCCTTCCCAAGCTAAGCATACCCAGAGGGACTCATGCATTCCAGTCCTGCTTCACTGAAGTGGGACAATAAGAGGCAATAAGAGGGAATCATTTTATCCCAGCTAGGCCCAAAGAAGTAGACTGGAGGGAAGTAGGGGTCCAAGAGGGCTGGCTACCTAGAACAAGGACCATGCTGTGTTTTGTAACTGAGAACTTGGGCTCATCCGTGTTTCAGATGCAGTATGTCTTCATATACCAAGCCCTTCTGGAGCATTATCTTTATGGAGATACAGAACTGGAAGTAACCTCTCTAGAAACCCACCTGCAGAAAATTTACAACAAAATCCCAGGGACCAGCAATAATGGATTAGAGGAGGAGTTTAAGGTGAGTCAGAGCTGGACAACCTTCCAGGTTGAAGGATCCATGTGATATGGGGAATATGGGATGTTAAACTCCTTGTACATTTACTAGCACACAGGGAATTCCCTTGTGAGGCGTGCCAGCAGTTAAGGAGCTGGCCCTCTCCTCATAACTCCAGTCATTTTCAACCCATCCTGCATATTAGAACACTTAAGTTGTGTTTAGTGGGGAAAAAGAAACAGGCAATGGTATTTTTTATGCACACCCCCCAAGCCTTCCAGGTGATTATTATATATAGCAAATTGGTCATATTAGTAAATGTTTTAGGCTTACCAGGCCATATGGTCTCTTTCCCAAATATTAAGCCTTTGTAGCACAGAAGCAGCCATAGACAAATGAGTATGGCTATTTCAGTAAAACTTTATTTATAGGGTGTAGGTTGGATTTGGCCAGTGGACCTTAGATTACTAACTGCTGCTATATGCCATTCGATAATGGCTCTCAACATGCCTAAAATGTAAGTTGTGTTGTCATCAGTAAAAGTGCTCCCAGAAGCAAGAGATTCTGGGCTGGGATGGAGAGGATTACTCTCCTTACAGCAGTCCTTCTCAGACTACAGCAAGTACACAGATTTCCTTGTGTCCTATTAAGATGCAGGTTCTGATTGAGCAGGTCTGAGTTAGGGCCTGAGATCACCCTGCATTTCTAACAATATGAAACCAAATGTTGATATGTAGGCTATACTTAGGAATCTTAGAATCAGGAGAAAAGAGGATACACATCCAAGTAGTTTTTTGAAGAGTCTATATAAGTCTCTGAGGGCTGTCAGATAGTGGGGGTGGGGGGCCATACACTCCCTAGTGTGGTCTATGATCCTTACTCTAGGATCACAAAACTCTAAGCCAGGGGAATCTCAGAAGAGTCCCCAGGAGCCTGGAATGTAGTTGTTTCTCTAATGTTCTCTTGGCTTGCTCAAGCTTAAAGCTCTGAGCTTAAAGACAGAGGAAAAAATGTTCCAACAAGAACTGGTAGAAATGGAAGTCAGAGCAAGTGGCCTGGAGATGCAGGCCCGGTGGCAGGCATAATCTTGTCAGGTTCAGTTGCTGAGATCCATGACATTTCACCTTCCTTTCCTAATTTAGAAGTTAACATCAATCAAAATCCAGAATGACAAGATGCGGACTGGAAACCTTCCAGCCAACATGAAGAAGAACCGGGTTTTACAGATCATTCCATGTAAGAGCCTTCTCTCCTCCCCCCCCAAAGCATTATTGCCCCATCCCTATTCCCCTCCACCCCTTTCTGCTTCTCAGGTACTAATGATTTGCTTGGAGACAAGAATCACAACACTACCTCTGTTGCTTCCAGTTCTTTAGAAACTTCTAGAAATAAAAGCATACAGTCCTGGGCTAGGAACAGGCATGTCCTTGCCCAGCTGGGATTGTAGATACCTAGGGCCTAGGGTGGGAGCAGTGGAAGGAGAGGGAGAGGACAAGTGATGTTGGCAAATCATGAGCTGCTGTCCTTCTTGCAGATGAATTCAACAGAGTGATCATTCCAGTTAAAAGGGGTGAGGAGAACACAGACTATGTGAATGCATCCTTCATTGATGTAAGTGGTGGGTTTGTTCCCTGAGCTCCCAACACCCCATGAAGATTCATCTCTGGGGTTTTCAGTGCTCCCCTCACATACCTGCTTGGGAGGATTATCTTGGAGACAGTCAATAATTACTGAACTAATACACTGCTACCCTGCACACTAGGTCTGTCCAGCCCCAAAGAGCAGAGGTTGAGGGGAAACTAAGGACATGCCCCAGTATAAAAACTGGAGGAAAAAGTTCTCAGCACAGACCATAGCCAAGAGGCTGGAAAACTGAGCTTTTGTCTTTCCCATTCCTGCTCTCTCCTTTTTTTGGGGGGGTGGGGGGTGGGGGACAGAGTCTTATAATGTCCCTCTCGGTAGAGTGCTGTGGCATCACAGCTCATAGCAATCTCAAACTCCTGGGCTTGAGCAATTCTGTTTCCTCACCCTCCCAGGTAGCAAGGATTACAGGCACCCACCACAATGCCTGGCTATTTTGTTGTTGTTGTTGTTGTTGTCATTATTGTTTTGGCAGGCCTGGGCTGTATTCAAATCTTCCAGCCCTGTTGTATGTGGCCAGCGCCCTAGCTGCTGAGCTACAGGCACTGAGCCCATTCCTGCTCTCTTAATTCTAGCTGTAGACCCCATTCCCATTCCCTGCTCTAGAACCTACTCCTATTCCCTACCTAGCACTGGTAGGAATGGACCAGCTTGTCAGATGTGGGGGAGGGGGGGTTCCTGTCCTGGAATGGGTTTGCCCCTCCTATCCTTTCCTAGTGGCCTGTCTTCTCCACTAACCCCTTCCGGATTAAACTATCCTCACCCCTGTAATTGACATGGCTTATGTAGGGCTACCGCCAGAAGGATTCCTACATCGCCAGCCAGGGCCCTCTTCTCCACACAATTGAGGACTTCTGGCGAATGATCTGGGAGTGGAAATCCTGCTCTATCGTGATGCTGACAGAACTAGAGGAGAGAGGCCAGGTAAGCTCAAAAAGTTCCTGGGCAGGCTCAGCACCTGTGGCTCAACGGGCTAAGGCACCAGCCGTGTACATCTGAGCTGGCGGGTTCGAATCCAACCCAGGCCCGCCAAACAACAATGACGCATTGTTGCAACAATAGTCCCACCTAGTTGGGAGGCGGAGGCAGGAGACTCACTTGAGCCCAGGAATTGGAGGTTGCTGTGAGCTGTGATGCCACGGCACTCTACCCAGGGTGACAGCTTAAGGCTCTGTCTCAAAAAAAAAAAAAAGAAAGTTCCTGGGCAATGGGAGACAGAGATAGAATGAAAAGGGTATGTGTGTATGTGTGTGAGTAGAGAGGTGGGAGATGCTAGAAGGTATGTTTGGACCTTTCCTTTGATTTATACTGTCCAAAGAGTCATTTCTAGGAAGTATTGCCCAACCATTTGGTGTCTGTGCAGTCATTAGCTTCTCTCAGGACTAGAAAAGCAATATTTTCTGAGCTTTTCATTCCCAGACAGTTCACACCCTTTTAACTTTTCTCCTGGATACAGTCTTCCCCAGCCTTACCTTTGTGCACACCATCTCCACTCCTCCTCCCCAGGAGGGCAGTGCCAAAGAGATGAGGGGTACAGAGCCAGGCCAAGGCTCTGAGATATAGTCCATGTGAGTGTCCCTGAGGAGGGACACAAAATAAAAGTTTGCTTATAGGGTGGTACCTGTGGCTCAAAGGAATAGGGCGCCAGCCCCATATACCAGAGGTGGCAGGTTCAAACCCAGCCCCGGCCAAAAAAAACTACAAAAAAAAAAAAGAAAAAGAAAAGTTTGCTTACGACATAAAAGAAAGCAATAGAATTTGAGAAATTAAAACAAAAAATTACAATTTAACATTTCAGTAACAAAGAGGTCTTTTAAGAAAACCCATAGTCAATTGAAGAGTTTCATTTTCTGGGAACTCTTAACAAGGGACCTTAGAGGCCCCCTGGGTCAGCTTCCTCCCAGTATAGGAAATCTCTTTTTTCTTTTTGAGACAGAGTCTCACTCAGTCACTCTGGGGTTGAGTGCCGTGGCATCATACCTTATAGCAACCTCAAACTCTTAGGCTCAAGCAATCCTCTTGTTTCAACTGCCCAAGTAGCTGAGACTACAGGCTCCCACCACAATGCCTGGCCCAGTATAGGAAACCTCTTTACACTGTTCCTGAGTCAGAACCTTTCAGCCTGTACCAAGCATATCCAATCTCACCAATATCTTCGTCACCTCCCATATTACTGGGTAGCCCAGTCTGTGTTATAACATTCTGACAGTGCTTATTCTTTTTTTAAATTATTTTTATTTAAAAAACTTTTTTAGTGATAGTATTCTACCATGTCACCCAGGGTGGAGGACCTTGGTACAGTTATAGCTCACTGTAGCCTCTAACTCCTAAGCTCAAATGATCCTCTTGCCTTAGCCTCCCAGGTAGCTGGGACTACAGGTACATGCCATAATGCTAGGCTAATTTTTTAAATATTTTATAGAGATAAGGTCTTACTATGTTACCCATCTATGCTGGTCTTGAGCTACTGGCCTCAAACAATCCTCCCACCTCAGCCTCCCAAAGTGCTAGGATTACAGGTGTGAGCCACCACACCCAGCCCAATCCTTATTTTTTAAATAACCCTTTCTGTTAAGTTGTACTTTGCAGTAAATGTATGGTTCATTGGTTCTGGAGCATCATTTAACAGAGATCAGATAATCAAGGGAATGAGCATAGAGAAGCTAGCAAGGCCAAGTGAGAAACTATACTTAAGAGTCTGGACTTCACAAATCAGTTAAAGAGCTCTTGACAGTATCTAATTTATATGTTTTTAAAATTCCATCTGGTAGCAGTAGGAGGACATAATAGAAATAAGCAAGCCAGGAGCAGAGAGGAGGAGTGCTGGTGGCCTGCACTCCAGTGGTGAGGGGCTGCCTTAAGAGAGTGAGGGGGTAGGGGTGCAAATTAAGCATGGCACCTACTCATGACTGACTGAATTTGTAGTAAGTTAAAAATTAAAAACACAAAATGTGTTTTACATTAGTTGTGCTAAGTCATTAGTTGTTCCCCATTGTATTCTTGTACAATTTATTTAACTTTGGTATAGGCTCACTCTGATGTTTCATTATCAAGACTTTTTTTAATTTCAATCCATCATTAGCTCTTAACTCATTAGCTCTTCTCCCAGACTTGTATCTTAAACCTAATCAACAGACATACTTGAAGTCCTTTATCATTAACAACAATACAAATGAGGTAGGTTTTGTTGAGGTCCTCAGTTTTGCACTCAAGGAAGCACACCGGGTAACAAAGGCCAGTTGGGAGATTAGCACAATTATCAGGAACATGGTGTACGTCTGCTAGCCCTCTCTTACCGGTCGTGATGGACCATGTAGAGTAGACCTGAGCCATATGCGTGGTCCTCTCCTCACCACCCCAACCCACACCCACAGATCTATAATGACCAGGCAGAGGAGTTGGAATGGTGAACACAAGAATCATCTCTCGGTCCATTGCTCCAAGATGAAACATGACCCAGTGAACCCCTCCATCTCTACCTGATCAGACTCAGGCTTTTCCATCCTTAAAGGCTTAGGGGGAATAAAGTGCATAGCTGCACAAACACTGCTTACAATTAGCGGTAAGGAGAAGGGTTGTACATGCACACAATTCTCCTGACTGTTCACCAAGACTACTATCAGTTGGGGAAGACCCATTGCCCTCTACCTACTGCTAAGCCTTATACCTCTGTCTTCCTAAAGCCAGCGAAACACACAGAAAGTCTCGTGCTCAAAAGCTTCTTAATGGATCAAGAAAGGATACTAGGGGCTTTTTTCTTTCTTTTTAAAAGAGATGGAATCTTGCTATATTGCCTAAGCTGGAGTACAGTAGCTATTCACAAGTGTGATCATAGCTGACTGAGTCCTCAAATTCCTTGGCTCAAGCAGCAGTACTCCTGCCTCAGCCTCCCCAGTAGCCAGGACTACAGGCACACACTACCACAACCAGCGTAACAATATCCTTTACGAGGTCTCACTGGTCTCCAAGAGAAAATTGCACCTTCTGTTCCATTTCCCATTCATGTTGTGAAGTGTAGCTCCCAGAGATAGTCTAAGTAGTACATTGAAGGGTACCTATATTTATACAGAGCAACTCCACCACTCCTCACCTTCATGTAGTATTAAATTCCCAGAGAGAAAATCTGATTCCAAAATATAAATTTGGTGCCTATATAAATTAATATCTCAAAGGAATTCAAACTTAAAATTCCTTTCTCCCCATTTTCTCCTTCCACTCTGTTTTAACCAGAGGGGTAGTGCCAGCAGCTCCCACACTGGATCAGCCCAGCCCAAGGCTGCATTCTACTTCTCCAAAGCATCTGTTACATGTGATACCATCAGTCCCTGCCCACGAAGCTATACATTCTTATCACCATTGTCAGCGTCAGATCATATACTAGACTTAGTGCTGTGGGGGGGAGGAAGGGTAAACAAAGACAGCAGGAGAAAGGCAGAAAAGCTTCTCTGTTTCAGCTTCCTTAAGATGTCATTATCTACATTTCCTAGTCTAAAGATAAATCTGAGATTAAACCCCAGTTCCCAAGCTTGGTTTTGTAGGGTTTTTTTTGTTTGTTTGTTTGTTTGTTTGTTCATTTTTTGTCAGGCTTCAGTGCAGTGGTGCAATCATAGTTCACTGTAGCCTTGAACTCCTGAGCATAAGTGATCCTTGCCTCACCCTTTCCAGTAGCTGAGACTTACAGGCACACTCCACTGTATGCAGCCAATTTTCTAATTTTTTTGCAAAGACAAGGTCTTGTTGTGTTTCTCAGGCTGATCTCAAACTGCTGGCCTCAAGCAGTCCTTCTGCCTCAGCCTTCCAAAGTCTAGGATTACAGGCATAAAGCATCATGCCTGGCCTACAATAGACTTTTCATAGTGATTTTTTTTTTTTTTTTTTTAGATCATAGCTGTGTACATTAATGCAATCATGAGGTTTCATAGTGATTTTTTTTTATTTAGCTATGAGGCTATTAATTTTTTTCTACTTTCCTTAATGTTTTCCAAATCCCTCTCCCTTTCTTTTTCTTTTCTTTTGAGACAGAGTCTCACTTTGTCACCCTTAGTAGAGTGCTGTGGCATCATAGCTCACAGCAACCTCCAACTCCTGGGCTTAGGTGATTCTCTTGCCTCAGCCTACCAAGTAGCTGGGACTACAGGCGCCCACCACAATGCCTGGCTATTTTTTTTGTTGCATTTTGGCTGGGGCCGGGCTCGATCCCCCTAACCTCAGTATATGGG
>CAUYON010207114.1:0-31122 GCA_963573935.1 Arctocebus calabarensis | reverse complement strand
GGCTGGGCGTTGTGGCAGACATCTGTAGTCCCAGCTGCTTGGGAGGCAGAGGCAAGAGACTCGCTTGAGCCCAGGAATTGGAGGTTGCTGTGAGCTGTGATGCCACAGCACTCTATCCAGGGTGACAGCTTGAGGCTCTGTCTCAAAAAGAAAAAAGAATTTTTAAGTCTTAGTAACCTTAATTTCTGTGGAAATCTAAATAATGGATATTGAACTGGGTTTTTTTGTCAGCATTTTATAGATGAGCATTTTTCTTAATTTTTAGAAACATGTTTTCTTGTAACAAATTTTTTCATGCTTTTTTAATAGACCTACATATATTTAGTTGCTCTATGTCATACAAAAACAAGATAACAAAATACATATATTTAAAACTTACAATCAGAAGTTAATAATTTAGGATTTTAGCTCACTTAGAAAAGACCCAGGTATTTCATGAATATCTGTTACTTAATTTTACAAAGAATTTAGGAACTCCGAAAAGTTCATTTGTAAACATTTATCATGCCCATTCATTGTTCTTTTTTTTTTTTTTAAAGGGTAGGGTTTTTGTTGTTGTTTTTCTTTTTGGCAGAGACGGCACTGTTCAACCCAAGGTAGATTGTTTTGGATTCACAGCTCACAGCACCCTCCAGCACTTGGGAGGAGGTTTGCCTCCCAATTCTCCTGCCTCAGCCTCCTAAGTAGCTGGGACTACAGGCGCCTGCCACAACGCCCAGCTAATTTTTGATGCAGTTTGGCCGGGGCCGGGTTTGAACCTGCCACTCTCGGTATATGGGGCCGGTGCCCTACTAACTGAGCCACAGGCACTGCCCCATTTTTCTTTTTTTTTTTTTTTTTTTTTTTTTTTCAGACAACGTCTCACTTTATTGTCCTCAGTCGGGTACCTTGGCGTCACACAGCTCATATTAACCTCCAACTCCTGGGCTTAAGCAATTCTCTTGCCTCAGTCTCCCGAGTACCTGGGACTACAGGCGCCCGCCACAGCACCCTGCTGTCTTTTTTGGTTTGTTTGCAGTTTGGCTGGGGCCAGCTTTGAACCCACCACCCTTGGTATATGGGGTCGGCCCTACCCACTGACCACAGGCACAACCCTCATTCATTGTACTTAACAATTATGTTTGAATTGCCATGGAAAACAAGGCTAGCCATCACCTTAAAATTATTTTTCAACAAGTTAGGAAATTATTTAAGCTATCATAGAAGCAGAGAAATAAAAAAGCCAAACATGGTTTTTCCTTCTCTCTTTTATTTCCAGGCTGACATATATCGAGCAATTTATTTTCATTGTGGATTCTGCTCTTATGTTGGATTTATAGTTTTATGACTTTAAATATTTAGGAGATAACAAGCTTGTTTGACTAGTATATCTAGGTAAAAAAGAAAAATAATGTTTGCATTATGATTAATATGACATTTCTTTTCTTTTTGTAGAGACAGAGTCTTACTTTTTCATCCTCGGTAGAGTGCCGTGGGATCACACAGCTCACAGCAACCTCCAACTCCTGGGCTTACGCGATTCTTTTGTCTCAGCCTCCTGAGTAGCTGGGATCACAAGCGCTCACCACAGGCCTCGACTGTTTTTTTGTGGCAGTTCAGCAGGGCTGGGTTTGAACCCGCCACCCTCAGTATATGGGTCTGGTGCCCTACCCACAGAGCCACAGCCGCTGCCCCTGATATGACATTTCTTAAGACATTCTTGTTTTTATTTTACCAACAACTTTAAAATTAGTTTTCTTTTTCTTTTTTTTTTTTTTTTTTTTTATACAGAGCCACAATGAGTCGCCCTGGGTAGAGTGCCATGGCATCACAGCTCACAGCAACCTCCAATTCCTGGGCTCAAGCGAGTCTTTTGCCTCCACCTCCCATGTAACTGGGACCACAGGCGCCCGCCACAACGCCCGGCCATTTTTTTGTTGCAGCCATCATTGTTGTTTGGCGGGCCCAGGCTGGTTTCGAACCCGCCAGCTCAGGTGTACGTGGCTGGCGCCTTAGCCCGTTGAGCCACAGGCGCCAAGCCAAAAAATTAGTTTTATTTTTTCAAAGAGTCCCAGAACACGTGAACTAAAAGGCATTAGAGTTAGTTGTATTTTTCTGAAAGAATACCTTATTTATGTAAGTGCTTAGTTTTTTCCTTTGAGCCAGTTAAACAGCAGTCTTTATAAATGTAACATCATCCAATTTAGAAAAATATCACATAACACACAAAAGTTTGACAATTAAGTTTGCAGACTCATTCTACAGAAAGTGCTACATACTTCTTTGCTGAACATCACTATGGTTACTGTCAAAGTACTTCCCTAGGGAAGCTATGTACCAATGCTCTTGCCTAGTCCACCCTTCAAAGCAATTTGCGAATTCTTCTGGAATGGCCATCAGCGCTGTCCCTCATTGTATACACACAAAAATAACAACAGCAATGAATGCTACTGAGTGAGACACTGCCACATGTCGATAATGAACACAGCTGTGAGACTGATATACCAAGGTTGTGAAACCTTGCCAAGTTATTTGGCAGTGCTGCTAATATAAGTGCATGGTGCTAAGTTCACGAACTTAATTGTTAGACCTTATACAACAACAGCTCTGATG
Organism: Arctocebus calabarensis; assembly: GCA_963573935.1. NCBI lineage: Eukaryota > Metazoa > Chordata > Mammalia > Primates > Lorisidae > Arctocebus > Arctocebus calabarensis. Next base: position 28,530 of record CAUYON010207114.1, on the reverse strand, counting down.
GTCATTCCAGAAAAGGCGTTCCAAAGTTGCTGGGAAGGGTGAACTAGGCCCTGGCATCCCTGCCTAGCTTCCCCAGGGGAGTGCTTCGAAGGTCGATGTAGAGATATTCAACAAAGAGGTATGTATCACTTTTTCTAGGACATGTTCACACAGTTAATTGTCAGACAGCTGTAGATTTTGAGATCAGTTTCTATTAAGGTTTTTCACTTGCTAGTTCTCCAATAGTTTTTTCCCCCCCTTTCTCACCTTAGTATTTTAATTACCTATTCAATTGTTCTGATCAGTTTTTGGCCAGATAACCCTAAATTTGTACTTCTGACTATGAAAGAGTTATATCTCAAAGGCATTGAGAAAGAATGCAGGCCCCTTTCCCCCTCCCACCTTTTATCTGAGGTCAATTGTGTAGAGGCTGTGGACTAAATTGTGGGTCTGAGTATGTCCTCAAAGCTCCTCTGGGTGGACCGAACATCAATGTCTGCTAAAACTGGATTTAGAGCATTTTCCTCTGATTTGCTCTTCCTGGAGAGTGACTATAAACTCTGGTACCACCCTAATGCTCATGGGGCTAACAAGACAGCCATGACCTTGTAGAGAATTAGGTTTGGGTACGACAGTCGGGTGAGACACAGAGGAGTTTTTAATAATGGATGCTGAGGCAGCAAAATAATCTTAGTAATTAACTTTAGGATTTTATAAGTAAGTACACAGATGAGCCTAGAAGAAAATTCAGAGGACTGAATGCAAGAAAGGCTATTTTAGAGACCAGTTTAGTTAGATAGATGGCTTTTCAGTTCAGCTTGTGTTTGTTGACTGAATTACTGAGTTCAGGGTGGAGCCCATTAACAAACAGGGCCAAGAAAGCATTTTCTGCAGAAAACTGCTTGACCCGAGGACCTAACTTTTATAAACATTTTCTCTAACTTTCTTTTTGCTTTGTGGTTAGATATTAACTAAATCAAGAGGATAGTAGATTTACCTTATTTTTCCTATCAGTCCCTTAAGTTCTTCATTTGCCTAGAGGGAAATGCTGAAGGGTTGGTTGAGGTGGAGTGCTTCCACAATACACCTGGTTGCATGGACATTTCTGGAGGCTGTAGCTTGTCCTCGTGGGTGGTAGACAAACACTCAGGTGGCTTTTATGTCCTGGAACCATGCTCACCAATCAGGTCATGGCTTTGGCACTGAGGCTTTCTTGGCAGAGTAGCCAATGATCTCTCCCTACTTAAATATGCAAGAAAAAGAAACCAAGAAAGACATGGCGGGTGGTACATCTGCAGTCCCAACTACTTGGGAGGCTGAGAGAGACCCAATTCCTGAGAAGTTCAAAGTTGGTATTCATGCTGTGTGCAGTAATAAACACTTACTGCAACCTCTGGCGTTGCCTTTAAAGTGCAGCTCTTGCCAGTCAGCTCTTGACTGCAGCTAACGCAACCCCTCAAGAGGTCATGTGCTTTCATAGCACAAAGTAACCCCCGATCAGGTCTCTCAAGGAAAAAAGATCTTACAACCTCTTGGGTCTTTGTGAGGACGATAGGGGACTTCAAGGGAGGGTAGTGACACCTCTTGGTTTCCTTGAGGGTTCTCAGGCGTCCACAGAACACAAATTTAATTATAGATCTGATAGGCTTTTATTTGGAGATTGATGAATACGGACAGCCTACATTCTCTGAAATAGAATGAGTTCTCACTCAGCAATAATAGAACTGTGTGTTGTGTAAGGTGGGGATAAGGAAACAATAGAGAAAAGAACTGATTAGACAACTTGAGGGTATTTTTTTGGTGAGGGTTAAAGCAGAAGGCACTTCAATATGTTATACTGATTCCGGACAACTGGAACCTCCTGGTTTTAGGAAAAACTGGTCTGTTTTTGGATTTGTCCGCTTCCTTAAAGTTTCAATTTGGTGATGCGGCATTTAGCATGAGCAACTCCATTTTGGAATCGCTGGTTTGGAATGGGCTGTTGGCGCCTCCTGTATGTAGGAGCTCAGTCCAACATAGTGACTTCCCGCAATTTTTTCTCTAATATAACAATACCTAGAAGTGGAATTGCTGGATCTGGATGAGTAATTTCTTGAATGATCTGGAAACAGAACCAGAGGTCTGCTTTAGAGAGCTGTATGGGGATTGAGAAAGTATTTGGGATTTGTGGAAGGTGTCTAGCTTTTTGGAGTTGGTCAAGGAAGTTTCATAGGGGACACTCCCATGGCTTGGTAAAACATGGTGCCTTTAAAACAGCTCATTAAGCAGACTTGGGCCCTAGTAAACTGAGTCCAGTCTCCAAATCTAGTATAAAGCTTTCTTTTCAACCATATGGTGCTCTGATTTTGAGAGGAAACTAGACTCTCATGTTCACACAAACAGTTTCTTTACCAAGAGCAGATTTTACTCTAGGCATCCCTCCTGTATTGTTTGTGAAGGTGGCACTGCATTCTCCTTACATTATGTGTCATGGGCACGACTCTCTCTAGAAAGCATGTCATAGCTTTGAAACTTAGAGCATTTCCTTAGTCTGAGAAGCTTCAAGGCAATGCTTCTACAGGATTGTCTACAAAAGTTCCAATCATCTATTTACCCTAATAGTATTGCCCTTACTGTCTTGTTCCGGTCCGGAAAGCTTTCCAGGCCTGCAGCTTGTGTGGCCTATTTGAGAGCATGAGGCTTCAGATGAGGCTTGTGGCAGGAATGTGGGTTTGCCCAACTGGTGTTGCAAAATCACTTCTTGTATAAAGAACTGTACTTTACTCCTGCTTCCTATAGTCTGGTTTCAGATTATTTTTCTGGCGGTTTTGGTTTGCGAGTGTCCTCGTGGCTTTCTTTTCTTGTATTTCTTTCCCTCCCTTCTCTCAGACAGTGAAGAAGGGAATAATCATAATATATTTTTGTATTTATTTACCTTGTCAGGTTATATAGGCAACTCTCCCTTTGTCTTATGTAATCTAAGGTTAGGATAGTTAAAATGTTTGGAATCATCAGGTTTATCTTTCCTAATAATTTTTCAATTGTCTTGGTATTACATATAACTAGTAATAATATGGTTATAATTTAGAAGGTATGGACATTAAGGAATTTACCCATCACGGTACCATCCTTATCTCACCACTTTTAGTGTATTAGTGTGTTTTCTTCTAAGTCTCTAAGTGGTCATTCTGTTTGTTTTGTTTTTTAAGTGCTTTTAATGGGAATGAAATTCATAGGTTGGAATTTTACCTTTTATTTTCAGCCCTTTCTTTTCCAAATGTCCAGAGAGATAGTCAGAAGGAAAGAGGAAAAAATCAAAGATGGAATGACTTGTGTATCTTCAACAAGATAGATGCTCAGCCCTTTATAATCAATGCCAAGTACCTTACCTGATTTCTGTGAGACATAGTACGATGCTTAGTGCATTCTACTCCTTAGCTCTCCGAAACTTTTTTACTTTATTCTCTACTTTATTGAACCTATTGGTGATTTAGGACACTCACATAAATGAGAAGGCTCAGGAGTGGGTAGCGATCTCCCGAGTCACATCGTTGTTTAACATTTCTACCCTTCTGTTAGATGAAATGAATGGTAAGTTTGAGGTAAGGTCCTCTAGAAAGCATCAATTACAGACCACAGCTGCATTTCCGTTTTAGGCCACTAGTGGGAAATTTTTAACTTCTCAAATCTATAAAGCATGTCATCATTATATACTGAGCTGAGCAAGACAGTAGTCTTATTCACATAGAATAATAGTTTTAATATTCTAAAAAAACCGTTAACAATTGATGCAAAATAGTTTCAAAATGCTTTAAATGTCAGGCTTTTTTTTTTTTTTTTTTTTTGAGACAGAGTCTCACTCTGTTTCTAGGTAAGTGTCATGGTGCTGTACCTCACAGCAACCTCAAACTCTTGGACTTGAACAATTATTTTGCCGTAGCCTCCTGAGTAGCTAGGACTACAGGTATGCACCACAATGCCTAGCTAGTTTTTCTATTTTTAGTAGAGATGGGGTCTTGCTCTTGCTCAGGCTGGTCTTGAGCTCAAAGAAACTTACTTGAACTTTTGAGCTCAAAGGATCCTCCCTCCTTGGCCTCTGAGAGTGCTAAGGTTATTGGTGTGAGGGACCATGCCCAGCTTGTCAGACTTGTTTTTTAAATTTATATTTGGCATTGGGAAATGAATGCTTCTTGGTTTCATATTTAAAGAGCATTTCAAAAATCCTCACCAGTGTTTGAGGGATTTGTCCCATTTGACAGTCCACAGAGTGTGAATTTCTTCAGTCATTACTCTCATGTAAGCTTATTACGTTATGGAATAATAGAGATCGTAGTGTCATCTTTTTAATGTGACCTTTCAAAAATGCTGTTTGTTACTGTTTTCTTAAATGGCTTTAGGCTCGCATTATTTCTGACCCTAGCACATGGAGTGTAAACTGTCTTGTAGAGAGGTCACTTTAGTTTTACTCTGTAGCTGGAAATAGGACAGCGATAGGTTGGTGAAATGTAGTATACTTTGATATTTTCATGTGAATCTTTATGTGGTATGCTATAATTTATTGTAAAATATGACTTGCTCATATATTGTGGAAAAAGAAGTTGCTTTTGAAATGTATTCTATGTCTGAGAACTGTTTATAGGCTGGGTAACAGAATGACCTAAAGTCTAAAATGTGTTATAATAGAGGGGGGGAGTTGGGGGACGGTGAAACTTGTATAAGCATTTTAAGAATAAGGAAGAAACTGAAATATCTAAAATCTTCTAGCTGACACTGACTGCTTCTTTTTCTTTCAAAAAAAATTGGCCGGGCGGCGTGTGGCTCAGTTGGTAAGGTGCCAGCCCCATATACCGAGGATGGTGGGTTCAAACCCGGCCCTGGCCAAACTGCAACAAAAAAATAGCCAGGCGTTGTGGCAGGCACCTGTAGTCCCAGCTACTCGGGAGGCTGAGGCAAGAGAATCAGCTAAGCCCCAGAGCTGGAGGTTGCCGTGAGCTGTGTGAGGCCACGGCACTCTACCACGGGCAACAAAGTGAGACTCTGTCTCTACAAAAACAAACAAACAAACAAAAAATTGGCATACCTTTAAAAACAAATATATAACTTTGCTGTAATGTCTTCCATTTTTAAAAAGAAATTTTATTTGGGAATTGGATAAGCATTACATTTCATATGTATGAGGGGAAGGGTGAGGTTTGAGACTAGAACCCACAATCTCTTATTTTCTCAAAATTAGCTCTTTTAAGCCTCCCGAGTTACCACTATTACCAGTGACAAGTCATACCTCTTTGCCTGAAGTGGTAAGTTATACCACTTCTAAAATACCATTACTAAAAACAGCTCAAGTTTCTAAGCAGCCTTACATTTTCAGAAGCATTTGAAAGTATTTTTGGACTTCCCAAACATTATTAGTTAAAAAGTAGAAAGAAAGTGTGTTTGGTTCATTTGTATTAGGGAATTCATAGTTGTCCGGAGGAAGGGTTGGAAATATTCCTTCTTTTGAGACATAAATAAGTTCATCTAGTGTTATAAAATCTTGATCACAAGATAAATTCAGATTAGCTAATTAATCTTTGCCTCATAGTTTGATATTTTGTAAATAAGGCAAAGCCTATACTGACTTTCATGTTAAGGGTAGGTTAACAAGGGCTCAATGATTAATTATTGTGACTTGCCCTGTAAATGTTTATTTTGGACACAAATTCCTCTAATAGCTTAAGATTCAAAGTGTGGTTCAAATGTATATTTCCCTGATGAACCCATCCCCCCCTTACCTGTCTTTGCTAATGCGTTTTTAAAGTGTACGCTTCGTCTGGATGGAAGTCTCCTCTCCGATTTTACAGTGCCAGTTCTGGGCATGTGATTTAGCACGACTACTGGAGGAGACCTTTTTATGTCATTTGTGTCACCAAGAACACACTTTAGGAGACAATTTTTACCTCAGTTCTGTATGCCAACTTGCTATTGATTGTAAAGTACAACATTGGATTAACAACTTTTTAGGGGAAAAAATAACTCTACTGTCATGGTAAATGTGTAAATTGTAAGATAATTTACCTTTTTAGAAAATACTAAATTGTGCATGTGTGGGAAAGAAAAACTATAATAATTTTGGTTTTTATTAGGAAGCAATTATATTTTAAAAATGTACGAAAGTATTTTCTAAGATGCTTTTGTTCATTGGAACAAAAATGCTTTAGAATAGTTGAATTTCTAGAATGTGTATTGATCAACAAATCTGCGAAATGCTGCATTAAACTAAAGAGCTTATGTTCATTATTAATCTTCAAATACTCCTAAATATATATATATATATATATATTTTTTTTTTTTTTTGAGACAGAGCCTCAAGCTGTCACCCTGGATAGAGTGCCGTGGCATCATAGCTCATGGCAACCTCCAATTCCTGGGCTCAAGCGAGTCTCCTGCCTCTGCCTCCCAAGTAGCTGGGACCACAGGCGCCCGCCACAACGCCTGGCCATTTTTTGGTTGCAGCCGTCATTGTTGTCTGGCGGGCCCGGGGCTGGATTCGAACCCGCCAGCTCAGGTGTACGTGGCTGGCGCCTTAGCCCGCTGAGCCACAGGCGCCGAGCCCCTAAATATATTTTTATAAAGACCCTCTTCTAGCCCCTAGGAACATCTTGATAAGTGGCAGATTTTTAAGAATATAGATGGTAATATTTTGATAACATGTCCTGCTGCTGAGATTTTTTTATTCCAGGAATGTTGAAAATAATTTTGAGATATGAAGGCCTAAAATTGTGTTATGTTAGGGAGTTCAAGGTACGTGACTTTGTGATCTAAAGAAATGATGTATTCATTTAAAAATAACACCATTTTTTTTCTTGTCTATCTCGCACATAATTTATTTTATAGGTCTTTTGGACTTAAAAGTAGCTTTTTTCTGGAAATTCTTGTGTGAGCATGGAGCTGGAGTCAGAGCTGATTTCCAGGTTTTTGTTGGCAGAATGACTATATTTAATCAAATGACATAATGTTACCCAGCCTCCTGTTTCGCATTTTCCTAATGTACATCATAATTACAGGCCCTGCATATGTCACAGAGTTGTAAGATTAAACGAGGGAAAAGTAGTCTATCTGTAGATATGTGAAACTTGTGAAGTGCTTAGTGTCAGATGAAGGAAATCACAGTACCTTAATTAAGCAGTTAAGATGTGGATACTTTGAAATCTTTCTGATACCAGAGGTGTCTAATCTTCCTTCCTTTTTTTTTTTTTTTTCTGCTGTATACTGGAAGAAGGAGTTCTCTTGGACCACACATTAAAAACACAAACAGTAATGAAAGCTGATGAACAACAACAAAAAAGTCCATGCGTAATTTTTAGGTATCTGACACCATAGAAAAGCAAAACAGGCCTCAAATAATGCGGGGGCCACAGGTTGGACACCCCTGTATGGTTCTTTATTTGAGGGGGCAATTTTTTAGAGCTAAATAGGAATCTGGCATTTTGGGGGAAATAAAGGACTAGAAATGTTAAGTGATTGTCCTTGATTCTCAGAGAAACATGGGAAGATGGCTGGATCTCCTGAGCACACTCTGATGCCTTGCCGGCCTCTTCTCTAGTCCAGAAAGAACAATGAGCAGTCTGTTAAGTCAGATGTTGCTGAGTATCTATTTCCCAGATATTGTTATTTTTTATAATGGAATGTCCATATTATCAGTTTTAAATTCCTGATTATGTTCTTGTTTGGTTCTCTGTTTTGACTTTTATACTATATTTTGAATAAAATATTAATAAGTTGCTTTTTAGCAGTGATAAGTTTTTCTTTTGTGTCATGTTTTAAAAAAGAAATTCTGACAAATTACCAGGTAATAGGCTAAAATTGAAATTATCAGAGAAAAGATGAAACAGAAGCCAAAAGCCAGTGTATAATCAAGGTTATTGTTTTATTGTCTACTGTACTGTTTTGACATTTACAGCATATGCATTTGTTAACACACCCCCACCACTCCACCTCTTTAAATGTTTTCAAGAGAAAATGAAAAGGAAGGGTATGTTTCTTTGTGACCTCTTTTGAAATGCTATCCTTTTTTCTTTGCCTCAAGTATTATTGAGACAGAAAATAGCATTGCTTATTTTTATTGACCATGTTAAAAAAATAAGGGGAAATAAGAGTACCTTATACAGAGATATGCCATGTGTCGATGATTTTAAGATATACTATGGCCCTTCTCTAAGAGACTGTAAACACATGTATTTACTTTTTTCTTCTTTTATAATGTGAGACTGAACATTTTCTTGTATTAATATTTAAAAATACATGGTAGAATAATTTTCTCTATTTGTGTTTTTGGCATCCTATGAGATTTGAATAGAGAAATGCTGCAAATAGAAAGGTGTGAATAATTTTAGAGCCCCAAGGATGATATGAAAGGTTAAATTGTCTATGCTTTAATAAAAGAAGCAGTTAAAAATTATTTTTGTCACTGTAATAGTGTGTTTGTTTGAACTGTAGCACACCTAGACAGAAATAAATCTTGTTAAAACAACAGCTTACTACTGGCCTTATTTGCTTTGCCCACTTTGGGTTCTAGAATCTTAAAGGCAGTAAAGTAGCAAAGGTCTACGAGGCATATTTCTACTGGTATCTTTAATCTGATACTTTATGAAGAAAAAATAAGGATTAGTTACATATACCTTGAATTTATACTCTGAAATGAGAACTCAAACATTTTATTAAATAGTGTAGTGAAATAAAGCATGTTTAGATACAACAGAGTCTAAATGACTTTTTTGTGGGATTTTAATTCACTTTTCACTTTTTATAGAGGAACTGAAACCTTGGTTCACTAAGAGATTCTTCTGTGTTTTAATTTGGTCTGAATTGTTGGTTATGTCCATGACAGGCTAGGTATTTTTATGAAAACAAAATTTAATAGTAATGTGTATACACAATACTTTCCAGTCTGTAAGTTCCTTGAAGGTAGGACTTTAAAAAAAAATACCATTATATTCCCAGAGCGTGCATGTGTGTGTGTGTGTGTGTGTGTAATAAACCTTTCTGGTACAGTAAACCTTTCTTGCATAAATGAATGGTTTATATTTATCCATATGTACTGTAATTCTTTTTTGTGTCTCATGCAAGTCGGGTTTCTAATTTGTCGGAGACATTTCTTTTTGCTTTAAAGTCCTGTTGCTACTCATGAAAAGCTATTAGTTTTTATTCTGGTTATGTATTGCTTAAAACAGTAATTCTTTTTTATTATCATGTCTCATTATTCTATGAGTTAGGAATTTGTATAGGGCCTAGCACGGATAGCTTATTTCTGTTTTGTGATGTCTAGAGTCTTGGCAGGGAAAATGAACTGTTAGGAGCAGTAACAGGGGGTTTTGGTTTGGCACCTCATTTTCTTCTGTATGGCCTCTCCACACGGGTAACTTAGGTTTCCTCCTACTATGGTGGCCTCAAGGCAGTTAGACAGAATATCCCAGCATAGGACTCTAAGATGAAGGGTTTCAGGAGTACCAGGCTAAAGTTCTGCTGTGTTCTTTTGGTCAAGCCAATTCTAAGGCAATCCCAATTTCATTTCACGATGGCAGGAATAGCAGAGTTTATTGCTGTCTTTAATCGTCACAGTTTCTGTTCTTTATGTATTCCCGGTCATCATTGTCACTAGTGTTATTAGCCTATGCTAGGATGTCTAGCAAAGACCACTTCTAAGTATTTAGAGACTTAGACTATTATAAGTCTTATATTATTTCATGTAATAGCCCCTGTCTTCATTTCTCCATGTTGAAGTTTGTGGCCTGACTGCCTGGAGTGCAGTTTGTTGTGGATGGGCTAGGGAGAAGGGGTGTGCAGTTGGTTTTGGTAGAAATAAGAACTTCTCGTTTGGGAGTTCATACTCAACATGGATTTTCCCCATGGAATAGGCATCCCCAGAGGGGAATCTCTATAACTGTATCTGTATCTGTGTGTATTTCAGTATATCCCCCCCTCCACATTTCATGAAAGATAGTTTATAGGCTACTTGTACGAAGAAATTATGATTTCTTGTACTACTATGTTTTTTCCCCCAAATTGAGGGAACTGACAGGATTCTCAGATTTACAGTTTTGTCAAGTCATAGTATATAAATGAAATAATCCTCTATTTGCCACTACCATTTCAAAAACTTAAAGCAAAATGTAACCCCATAAAACAGTAAGTGCACAATCTAATATTAAAGGCAGATACTTTAAATTTAACAAAGTTTAGCCTTATAGAAAAATATAGCACTACATTTTTTTCTCATTTAGGCTAAAACACTTGAAAATTTTGTTCCTTAGCTACACTTCAGAGATGCATTTTTGGAACTACTATTAGAGTGTTTGTTTTTTTTTTTTTTTTTGCAGTTTTTGGCCCGGGCCAGGGTGGAACCCGCCACCCCCAGTATATGGGGCTGGTGCCCTACTCCTTGAGCCACAGGCGCCACCCCTAGAGTTTTGATTTGATTCATCCATTTTTTTTTTTTGACACAGTCTCACTCTGTGGCCCAGGGTTGAGTGCCATGGCCTCAGTCTAGTTCATAGCAACATCAAAGTCCTGGGCTTAAGTGATCCTCCTGTCTCAGCCTCCTTTGTAGCTGGGACTACAGGCACCTCCCACAACCAATAACTGACTGATTTTTTTTCTGTTTTTATTTTTATTTATTTATTTTTTTAAGAGACAGAGTCTCACTTTATTGCCCTTGATTGCAATGGCGTCACAGCTCACAGCAACCTCCAACTCCAGGGCTTAGGCGATTCTCTTGCCTCAGCCTCCTGAGTAGCTGGGAATACAGGCGCCCGCCACAGTGCCCAGCTATTTTTTTTTTTTTTTTTTAGTTGCAGTTTGACTGGGCCGGGTTTGAACCCGCTATCCTTGGTATACAGGGCTGGCGCCCTACTCACTGAGCCACAGGCGCCACCCTTTTTCTGTTTTTAGTAGAGACTAGGTTTTGCTCTTGCTCAGGCTGGTCTGAGCCTCCCAGAGTGCTGGAATTGCAGACCTAAATCAACATGCCTGGCATGATTTTTCAAATTTTGAAAAACAAGCCCTGCGTATTTTAATCTTCACCATATAGCCATATTTACTATGTAAATAATGGGGGGGGGGGATTAACTTGGTTAGTGGCTCCTCTGAAAAGCAGCCTGTTTAGTATGTCACTAGATTCCTTTTTTTGCAGTTCAGCGGAGACTGGGTTTGAACCCACCACCTTCCGTATATGGGGTCGGCTCCCTACTTGCTGAGCCACAGGCACCGCCCTAGATTCCTTTTCAGTGCAGAAGGATTTTAATTTCATTGAGACCTATAAAAGAAACACAGATTTGCAATTAAATATAAAGAAAACTACTGAATCAATAAGGCTTAAATTAACACCATTGTGCGATGTTGTTTGGCTGGCAGTGTTGCTGTTGTCAGTCTGCTAAGCTCTGGTTCCAGGGGGTTCAGCATGTCCTACTGACTGTACACAACATATTTTCAAGTCTTCCCCATCATTTTTCTTTGCTTGAACTTAAGAAAACTTTGTGTCTCAAGATTTGATGTCAAAGAGATTAAAATAATACTAGTCTTTACCACAGCTGTAAGTACCAAATGTAAGTACTGAAAGTAAATGGTGGGAAGTTATCAATTTTATAATGGTTATCCATATCATTTAGCATATCCACATGTCAAGTAATTTTAGATTTTCATCAGAATGAAAGTGTGAAATCAGACAATTTCGTGCTCATTTGCATATATTCTTGGTCCCTGGGGCCCCCAGTTTGAGGGAAAATTAAGCCACAAAAGGTTGTTTTCCTAACTATTGCCCACCTTAGGTGTAAGAATTATTTCATTTTCTTTTTAAATTTATTGTTATTTTTAATTTTTATTTATTTATTTATTTTTGTAGAGACAGAGTCTTACTTTGTCGCCCTCGGTAGAATGCTGTGGTGTCACAGCTCACAGCAACCTCCCAACTCTTGGGTTTAAGCGATTCTCTTGCCTCAGCCTCCCGAGTAGCTGGGACTACGGGCACCCGCCACAACGCTCAGCTATTTTTTTGGTGCAGTTCTGCCAGGGCTGGGTTTGAACCCACCACCCTTGGTATATGGGGCCGGTGCCTTACTGACTGAGCCACAGCCACCGCCCTATTTCATTTTCTTTTTTAAGGAAATTACTTGTGTCAGGTAAATTTCTCATTTTTGTTGCAGACTTTCAATTCTTTTTCTTCAAGTTTTTCATCCTGTAGTATTATAATATTTCTTTTTTTTTTTTTTGTCTAGCAGTCCTGGGCCGGGTTTGAACCCACCAGCCCTCGAGCATGTGGCTGGTGCTCTAACCACTGAGCTACAGGTGTTTTGCAGACATAGGCACAACAAGCCAATCGTTGAACAACCTTGCTAGTGTAACTTTTTGGGAAATTCAGTGTGAAGTTGGTCCTGTGACTGTAATGGCTGGGTATTAAAAAGCCTCTTGTTGATACCAGTTTTTTTCCCCTTGGGGGATTTGGGAACTGGGCAGGTAGAGCAGGAAGTGCCCGGAAGGGCACCCTGGAGGAAGGACAGGGATGTGTGAAGGGGGCAGCAGAGGCAAGCGGAGACCTCAAATTCAGAGAGACCTGGATTCAACTGTGAGTTCTTCCTCTCGCTTCGACTTGATCAAATTACTTAACTTTCCTGACTTCATTTTTTCATCTGTAGAATGGAATTGACAGGTGCCTACCTCTGGGATGTGTTAAGAATAATGCTGTGAGTCATTGGCATCTGGTTTACCCTGAATGCTTAGTTGTTGTGCACACATGTGTTTGCAACATAAAGAAAATACCATTCCTTTGGTGTGGGTTCCTTTTTGTTTTGGTGGATTGGTGTTGCCTAGCCAGTAATTAGAGAAGTAAGAATATAGGCCTGGAGTCAGTGGATTTGGATGTCAAATTGTAAGGTCTTTGACCTTTAAATAAATTGTGCTACCTCTTCTTGGTTGTAAAGTAATCGTGTTTGTTACAGTACCTTCCTTCTGCCAGAAATACCCTCCTCTCCTACCAGCCTACATACTTTGTGTCCCTTTTTGATTGTGCCAGCCCTTATGGAACTATCTCTGAGTATGCTTCTAGATGGTGGGGGTTAAAGACTGCATCTGCCCTTTGTAGACATATTGGTCAACTCTCTTTTGTTACCCCACAGTCTTAAAAAGTATTATATTAATATATGCAGTTGTGCATCACTTGACAACTATCTTCTGGGAAATGTGTTGCTAGGCAACTTCATCACTCTGTGAACATCATAGAGTGTCCTTACCCAGACCTAGATGTCCTGGCTTACTATACACCTAGGCTTTGTGGTATAGTCTGTTGCTGCTTCTAAGCTACAACCCTGTGGCATGTTTCTATACTGAATACTGCTGGCATTGGTATGTAGTTCTGATTCTAAACATAGAAAAGATACATTAAAAATCAGGCATTATAACTTTATGGGACCCACATTGGGATATGTGTTCTGCTCTTGACCAAAATGTTATCTGGCCCATGACTGTATAGTGTACACAACCTTGAAGTATTTCACAGGCTTGTTTGCATTGCACCTAGGGGTATAGGCAGTGGTTCCGGGGTCAGAGGGGTCATTGCAACTGGGGGGAAGAACCCAAGGAGAAGGTACATTTCTGAGAGGCATTCATAATCAAGGAGTTATCTGCATTAATGGGAGAAAAACAGCGGAAACTCTGGTAACTGTGTGGTGGGGCCTTTTCACTTGGGGGAGGGGGGTTGCTGATTGGTTGTTTGGACTGCATGCTCTAACTTGAAGTAGGTATCCCTGAACTTTTTAATCTGTTTGAGAAAGAGTCATTTCTGCCCAATAGCTCATCCTTTTCTGTTTTCTCCTATAATTCTATTAAAGGCTATAGTGTGAATGTTTTACCTGAGCACCCTAATTAAAGCTCCAGGACTTCTGCTAGAGTATTGTTTAAAAATCACTAGTCTAGCTGCAGGTTGTCAGCAGGTTGTTGTCTGCAGTGTAGGGAGAAGATACTTTGAAGCATTAGGTAATGATAGCAATCATTTGCACATACTATGTCCAAGTTCTTATTTCCTATTCACTTGTCGACACTTAAGCCTTCTCCAGTCTGATTTATATCTTTATCTCTCCAATAAAACTGTTCCTCTAAAGGGCACCAGTAAGTTCTGGTTGCTAAATCCAGTGCAAACTTTAATTCTCTGTGACATTCAAGCAAAGTTGGCCTTCCTCTCCTTCCTGGAACTGTCTCCTCTTCGATTCTGTAGTATGAGTGAGTCTTTGCTGGTCTTCCTCCTTGCCTCTTAGATCATTTCTTCTCATTTCCTTGATCTGTCCCTTTTCTACACAGTTTTAAACGCAGGAGTTCCTCAGGGTTTAGTTCAACTCCCAGACTGCTGCCTAAGAGATCCTCACCATTTCTGTGGATTCAAGAGCTGTGTTCATGTTAATGACTCCCCAGCCGTCCTCTTCCACATTTGAACCTGGTATGTTCAGCTGCAGATAAGAGATTAATTGTTTTTCTAGGCATGAATACTAGTCTCTGGAGAGTTACTGTTTTATTATAGTATTGGTTCTGATCATGGTAGAATATGAAATGAAAAAATGAAAATTATTTGTTAAACATTTTCATTAATTATGGGTTATTGTCTGCACTAGAAAGAACAAAGACAACATGAGCTTGTTTGCAGTATGTACAGAAGTTAATCAGTTACTTTATGAATTGTCTTGTCTAGATGCTTATTTTTAGCTTCGTCAGCTTAAGGGGAAAGTTTTGCTTTGCGTCTCTAGTACATATTCTTTATATATCTTTATGTTACTAAGTCCTTCCTAATGAAACTTTGGGATTTTACTGACTTAAAATTCATCTCTAAGTTAGGGCAGGATGTATTTGCATTATATATAATGAACATACAATAGTATAATAAGGTGTTCTGTAATCTGAAGTCATTTGTGTTAGTTGATTTGTGGAAGTATGGCTTTCCTCTTGACGGTATACCATTTGAAACATGCTAAGTTACAGTGTATTTTATGTTTAGGAGTTTTTGTGTTTTTTTTTTTTTAAAAAGGTAAAATAAATTATTGTACTAATCATACATTATGAGAGTATACTGTGGGTATTCACATGTTCTTGTCTGAAACTGTTAAAAATCTCAAGTAGGCTCAGCGCCTGTGGCTCAACAGGCTAAGGCGCCAGCCACGTACACCTGAGCTGGCGGGTTCAAATCCAGCCTGGGCCCGCCAAACAACAATGACGGCTGCAACCAAAAAGTAGCCGGGTGTTGTGGCAGGTGTCTGTAGTCCCAGCTGCTTAGGAGACTGAAGACAAGAGAATCGCTTAAGCCAGGGGTTGGAGCTGGGAGCCAGGTTGCTGGGAGCTGTGATGCCACGGCACTCTACCCAGGGCAACAGTTTGAGGTTTTGTCTCAAAAAAGAAAGAAAGAAAAAGAAAATCTCAAGTAATTTCATATGTCTTCTTCAGCTTTTTCTTTTGTTTCTCATGTGTCTCATTTGTGTCTGCCAGCCTACTTGACTGACTTGATTGGGGACTACTGGCTGGAGAAGGAGGTGAGGGACCTCGGCCCTGGGTCAGCAGGAAGCATGATGGGTTTTACTGAGTCATATCTTTGCAGCAGCACTTGCTGTAATTTCAGTTGTCCATCCAAAAACGAATTGGTTGTTTAGGGTTGACGAATGGGTTTTTGATTCATGTATCCACTCTGGTCTGTTGGTGATTGCTTTTTGTGTTTGGTGGCAACTTTGAGAAAATTGTGAGGCTGCATTTGGACTGAGAAAAAAAGTGCAGAATGTAGGGAGTATGTTTTTGCTGTTCTTGTTAGTACTTTACCAGAAGCCTCAAGGAGGCGGTTTCAGGTTGGTTGCATTTCTGTCATCTTTTTCAAGTCATGTTCACAAAAATGGTAGCATTATCGAACAAGAAACTTGTGTTAACAGCCCAGTGTGTTAAGAGTGTGCATGCACTCTGGAATCAGACCCTTGGGTTAGAATCCAGACTGTGCCAGTGGTTTAGATGAAGTACTTCATTTTCCAGTTACCTTTTTGTATGTACAAAATGAAGCATAGAACAAGCAATGCCTGCCTTGTTGGCTTGCTCTGAAGAATCGATTAGGTAACATGTATGAAGTCCTTTGCTTGGTGTTCTCAAGGAGTAAGTATTCAATAAATGATACAATTGATCCTGTGTGTCCTTATCTTAATCTAGTAGCTGCAAATTAACTTTTTTTTTAGCCAGTATGATAGATGTCTTCCCAATTTACTGTACTTCCCCTGGGTCTGTTCTTATAAAAAATAAATGAAATGAAATCCCAAGCATATCTCCCCCAATACCCCCCAACCCGTGAAAAGAACCCATTAACCTGCACAGCTCAGATGCTGCCTGTAGTGTTTTTCTGTGGTTCTGGTTCAGTCCTGGCTTTTCGTCACTGGCACAGTGCTGCTGTGCTACTCAGCCTGCAGGTTGAGACTCCACTTGACAAGTGTTCACGCCACCATTTGTACCTAAAACCACTTGAACTCTTAGATTTCCCTACTCACACAGTAACCTTAGCCGTCACATAGGAAGAAGAGCAAGGACACAGAACAGTGATTTTTTAATTTCGTAACTTCTTTACGAGAAGAAAAATTGAGGTATCATTTGCAGACCGTGAGATGCACCCATTTTCAGTGCACCGTAGCATGAGTTTTAGTGAATTTATATACTTGAATGTGTCTGTTTCCTACTCATCTTTCTTTAGAACAGAATTCAGTTTTAGTACAATTTTGTCATCTAGAACAGTTTTCTGTGTTCTATTATTTTACTTTTTCTAGAAAGTTCAAATAAATGGAACCGTACCAGGCAGCGTGTGCTGTCTCTGTGCCTGTCTTCTTTCCTTCGCACATTTTGAAGTCCTCTGCGCCGTTGCCGCACATTGGCAGCCCACTCCTTTTCATCAGTGTCTGGTAATCCCTTGTATGGCTTACTGCGTCTTAAAAAAAATGAACATTTTTATTTCCCATTTTTGGCTATGTAGACATTCATGTACAACTCTTTTTTTTTTTTTTTTTTGGACATCTCTTCCGTGGTAGGAATGAAAACAAAGCAGGAGTAAAATTTTTGGATTATCTGCTAAGAAACTCCAAATTGTTTTCCAAGCAGTCTCTCCCCTTTCATTGTATTTTCCAACCGTCAGTGGATATGAATGAATTCTAGTTTCTCTTAAGTTCTTCTCAATCTTTTAGGCAGTTTTACTGGTTATGTAGAATATTTCATTGTGGCTGTATTTTCATTTTCCTAATGATGTTGAGTATTTTTTTAATAAACTTTTTCCCATTGTGTATATTCTGTCATGAGTTATCAAATAATTGGGCCATTTGGGAATAATTGAGTTATTTATCTGATTATTGACTTGTAAGAGCTCTTTGTTCTAATCCATGCCCCATAACTTAAAATTATTTAGCTGTTTACATACTCCTCTATCAGATAATTATTTTGCAAGTATTTGTGATAGCCTGTGGCTTGTGTTTTCATTTTTTAAATGACGTCTTTTGAAAGGCAGAAACAATTACTGTTTTTTTTTTTTTTGAGACAGAGCGTCAACCTGTCACCCTGGGTAGAGTGCTGTGACATCACAGCTCACAGCAACCTCCAATTCCTGGGCTCAGGCGAGTCTCCTGCCTCTGCCTCCCAAGTAGCTGGGACTACAGGCGCCCGCCACAACGCTAGGCCATTTTTTTGGTTGCGGCGTCATTGTTGTTTGGCGGGCTCGGGCTGGATTCGAACCCGCCAGCTCAGGTGTATGTGGCTGGTGCCTTAGCCCATTGAGCCACAGGCGCTGAGCCCAGGATATGAACTTTTAAGGCAAAATAAGAGACTTCAAAAACACTTCGATTTGCAGTTGGTGTTGCAGGCTACCAGCACTCAGAGCCAAAGTACAATAGCCTGTGGTAGATAAGAGAGATAAGAGAGAAAATGAAGTACATCCCCCTGGCTTTTCTTGCAAGGCTCCAGTCTTTCCTTTTGTCACTCCATCAAGCTTCCTTGAAATATTCCTGTAGGGGCTTTGTGAAAACTGTCTGGACTAATACAGTAATGGGAGGCTTATTTATTAGTGAGCTTTTATTACTTGTTCTTTCAATGACTACTGTTTTCCCATAGTAATTTATAAAACAGTTTGTGATTCTGTATTCATAAAGTATTTCATTAGTTAATTTTATTTAAAATGTTACACCAAGACGTGATTGTTTGGAAATATCCTCAGGTCGCTTGTATCTTTCTTCAGATGGGTGTGCTGACACTTTTGCCTCCTGTTCTGTGCACATATTAAATAAAAGCTTACTGAGTAGTATGGAGCAAGCAGTAATCGTTTAGTGCCATCATTCCTACTAATATCACAAGTTTTTTAGCTTATGATTGTTGCATAGTATAATGTCCTTGAGCAAATTAGTTGTTGGCATAACATTATAATGGGCTTAAGTAGGAATGAATAGTTGTATTAGGAGGGACTGATGACTCTTACCGCATAGTAGTTTATTACACATCACTCACGGACTGCCACTTAAGTAGATTCCATTTGTTTTATTTACTATGATAACTTCTGATTTGTATACAGAATTTTTGTTTGCTTTTTGTGAATCATCTCTGACTAATGCCTCAGCTATAGTTCATTTTATATCATGATCTCAAGACTGGGCAGCCTTTTTTCCCCTCTCCCCTTCTCTGAAACACATTCCTGTGGGGGCTTTGTGAAAACTGCACTGATAGAATAATGGGGTGCTTATTTATTAGTGAGTTTTTACTACCTGTTAGGTCCTGGTAAAAATCAAAGTGTAGTATTTTTGATTTCTTTCTTCTTTGGCCCTCTTAGAAATCAGATTTTCTGGAAAAATAGTAATTTGGATATTAAATTAACTTTTGTGCTATCAGGTTCCATTTACTATTCTAAAGAGTAAAAAGGGCTCTTAAAAGAATTAATACCATTTTAAGTTTGATAATGAATCCCAAGTATAAATTATTACCGACTAGTGTCATCTGAAGGAAAAACAAATCTAGTAGCTCAGTTGTAAAAAAATTTCTTGAAGCTCATTAAATGTAGTATTAGTTAATGGTTTCTAAAAAGTCATATTTTCAGCACCACTGCTAGTAGCAATCGAGCAATTTTCCTTTGGTCTGTAAGATGCAAAAGTGGTAAACATTCATGCATGTAAGGTATCTGAGGTACATATTTCTTGAAATTTTAGAAACAAACTTCTTTGGTGCATTAGAAGGATCAGAGAAAAAGTCCAACTTGCTGTCCATGAGGCTGATGCTGATTATTTGAGAACTCTTTTGCTTATCTGTGTAGTTGGACATCACAGAAATTATGCATGGGTCTATTTTTGTTCATCAGTTTTTCTTAGTATTTATGTATTTAATGTAGGACCCAAGAAAACTCTTCTTGTAATGTGCAGCGGAAAAGAAAAAGGGTTGGGTACACTAAACAGTGTTGCTTACTACTTACAGACAAACTCTGTTATCTCAAAGATGATTCCAACCCTGAAGAAACGCGGCAAGCAGTTGCACACATTATTGACAATGTCCAATTTTTCCTTTTCTTGTTCTCCTTTTCCCTTGCAAATTCATTTGGTTGTTATATATGACATCATTTTTATTCCCATAAAGACTTTTCTTGAAGTAACAAGTTATTCAATCACTTTTGTACTTCCTTTGTAAAACAGTTATTACATAGAATTGTTTTTTCTTTTTTTGCTGTTTTTTGGCCAGGGCTGGATTTGAACCCACCACCTCAGCATATGGAGCCAGTGCCCTACTCCTTTGAGCCACAGGTGCCACCATATTACATAGATTTTTAAGTCAGCAATTTCAGGCCTTTGCAGTCTGTATAGATAAACTGAATCAGGGCAAATTAAGATCAGTATGTGAAATTTACTTATTTATTCAACAAACCTTAGCTACTCGTCACAGTGTGCCACACACTGTGCTCGCCCCAGGAGTGCGGTGTGAACGGCTTGCTGAGGTCTCCTGCTTGTACTCAGCTTTTGATTTGGTGGGAAAAGCACATGCTTAGATAAGCAGTTAAAATAATTGTAATGACAAGACTTAAAAATCTATAAGCGCTTTATAAGTCACAATGATACATGGCCTTTATTATAGTATCTTACGTTATCTTGTACAAATACATGTGACGCTGAAAGTCTCCTTCACTTACTGTCCAGTTTAATGAAGTGATAAGTGTGAATAAATCTTTTTTTTTTTTTTGAGACAGAGCCTCAAGCTGTCACCCTGGATAGAGTACTATGGCATCACAGCTCACAGCAACTTCCAATTCCTGGGGTCAAGCGAGTCTCCTGCCTGTTCCTCCCAAGTAGCTGGGACCACAGGCGCCCTCCACAACACCTGACCATTTTTTGGTTGCAACCGTCATTGTTGTTTGGTGGGCCCAGGCTGGATTCGAAACCGCCACCTCAGGTGTACGTGGCTGGAGCCTTAGCCTGTTGAGCCACAGGCGCTGAGCCAATAAATCTTAACTTATACATTGATGGCAATTATTAAGTATTGCTTGAAAACGGCTTGTAAAAATCACATCTACTCTAAGGAGTTTAGCAAGACTCCTCATTATTCACGTTTGTTTGTTTGTATTGTAGATTTCTCTTGGATTTGGCGAAATATTTATAGATCTTCTGCACTGTGTACAGGCACAGGTGAGTTAAAGTTGAACTTTTATATTGAAATATTTTTATTTTTAAGTAAAATCAAATATTTAAAAATTATTCTATTGCTTACAAACTAAAATGGATATAAATAAAAACTATAAAATGTATGTTTGCTTACATTTCTTTTATTATGCAGGTTTTTAATGTATGTATTAGAAATGAGATTGAGGGCAAAATGAACATACCTGTTTACTGATTACTATACGTATGTGGGAAGAGTTGACATATATACCCTGTGGAAGAGGTGGTTGTAATTTATTAAATTATAATTCCATAGCCTGGCAAAATGTTTGCGTTTATTTTTATACGCAAAATACTTGAGCAGTGATAGTTCTCATTTCTTATCAAACTAGGGTGACATAAGTAGAAAAGTTCATGTAGATTTTAGCAGGAAATCTTTGCCTTAGGAAGGTGGGTGGAAATGTAATGAGACAGTGTTCTTGGGCAGCCACTCTGAAATAGCTTCTCCACTGCTCCTTATCACACAGCTGTAACTTCTCTCTCATAGCCTTTATTTCTATGTGGTACATTCTTTTTTTCTTTATTTAAAAGCTGCTTTACTAGCTTCACAAACATTGGCACGACTTCTGTCTTGTTCAAAACAGCATCCTTATCCCTTAGGATATGTTTATTAAAATAATTATTGGGTAATAAATATTAAGAGCATATTTATATTTAGGGTCATTGAACACTGCATTTACAAATACAGTTAAAAATAGTTCCTAACACTCATGGCTGTTCTAGATATAAAATGAATTTATACCATGAGTTTAAATTACATAGCTCTTAAATGTTATGAAAAATTAGCTGAGTCAGATATTTTATGTATTAAATAGGGCGCCGGCCCCATGTACCAAGGGTGGCGGGTTCAAACCCAGCCCTGGCCGAACTGCAACAAAAAAATAGCCGGGCATCGTGGCGGGCGCCTGTAGTCCCAGCTACTCGGGAGGCTGAGGCAAGAGAATCGCCTAAGCCCAGGAGCTGGAGGTTGCTGTGAGCCATGAAGCCATGGCACTCTACCAAGGGCAACAAAGTTTTTTTAGAGACTCTGTCTCTAAAAAAACAAACAAACCAAAAAAAAGTGCCTAATCAGGGTAGAATTCAGAAGCTTGCTCTCTCAGTTTAACCATTTTTCTTACTACCCCGTAAGGTTCCTGTGATAAAGTAAAGAAAAAAACCTGAAGAAAGTGTGCTAGTTTCTCACCGTCGTACTGGATCAGGTTAATGTGTTTTGTGGGATCTGTATAGAGTGCAAAAGTAGATTTCAAAATGTCCAGTTTTAATTTCTGAAAACCAAGCTTAAACAAATTAAAAACTTTTCCACCACCTGCCGCTGGATACAAAAATGTCACTTGGTTTTCTGTTTCTAGATTTTGTCCTTTTCCTGCCCTGTATATTGATGTTTGACCTCATTATCAAATGTAGCTGTAAGTATAATTTTATAAGCTGATTACTCATTTTCTTGGGTCCCGGCAGTTTTCTGTGTTCCATGGTATTGCTTGCTGTGATTGGTTTCTCGTTTCTTGTTTTCTTTTTTGCTATGTCTTACCTTCTTTAGGCATTTACCTCTCCTTCTGCCACCATGAATTTTCATTTATAGAAAGAACAAAGTCTGACGTTTAGGGATTTTTTTTTTAACAGTGAAATTTTAAGGATTATTTGCAGAGATTCCATTGATAATACTAATAACAGCAGCTCTTATTTATCACTGTCTTACTGTGTGCCAGGCATTATGTAAGTGCTTTCCAGTTATCTTCAGAATAACAGATAAGGAAATTAAAGCTTAGAGAGGTTAAGTGACTCCAACAAGGTCATATCAAGTAAGTGGCAGTTTGCCACTCCAGAGACCTTGATCTTAACCACTGAACACCATTTTCTTCCTAAATAACCCCAAGTACAAGTGTGTTTGTGGCACCAAGTACAGTATATAAAAATCATATTTATATTTGAAGACTTCAAAGTTATTTTAAAAGTCAAACATTTTACTTCTATTTCATTAGTATGTCTTAACTTCTAACCTTTAATTTAAGCTGTGAAACTTGTTACTTGTTTGAAATTTAATGACTGTCTAAACAATTTAAACTCCCTTCTACCACTTTTATTTTCTGTTTACTTTTGGAAGGGCATGGCGGGAGACGGTCGTTTGCATTCCTTTTTACATTGTGAATAAAGTATGTCATGTTTCAGGATTCTTCCTCTCTTGCAGTATTAGAAATTTTATGTTATTGGTGGCATCTGTTGTTCATTGGTTAAGTCACTTTTCCTGTGATGAGCGGATTGTTTGAAATACAGTGAGTAGGCTGGGCAGGGCCCACATGTAATCCCAGCCCGGCAGGAGCTGGAGGAGGGAGGATCTCTTGAGCTCAAGAATTTTAGGTCAGCCTGAGCAAGAGTGAGACCCCATCTAATAGAAAAATTAGCTGGGCATTGCGGTGAATGCCTGAAGTCCTAGCTACTTGGGAGGCTGGGGCCGGACAATGGCTCAAGCCAGGAGTTTGGGGTTGCTGTGACCTATGATGACACCAGGGCATTCTACCTAGGGTAACAGAGTGAGACTCTGTCTCTTAAAAAAAAAAAACAAAGGCTTATATATATAGTTACTATCGAATTACTAAGAAAAAAAACCTTTATCTTTAAAGGTATGATAATTTATGTTTTGGGGGAAAAGTTTTTAAGCATTTAAGAAATGAAGAAGATCAGTGTTGGTTTTAACAGAACATTTGTTTTTCTAATTTATTTTCAAGACTGAATAGAGCATTTGCATAAAAATTGGGGGACTTGAACAAGTACCCCAAATATGACAAGATGCTCTTGAGGACAAACTTTGTTCAATATACTTTAAAATTTTGACTTGAAAATATAATTCATATTCCCTTTGACATTGCGAAAAGTGTGTGCTAAATGCAAATTTTGTGTTTTGACTATATGGAAAATGAAATTCTGTAGTTTGAATTAGAACAACAAAATTCAGTTAACAGACTAAGTTGTGCTTTTTAATCTATAGATAGGTCATTATTTTTGTTTTGGCCTCACATTTTGAGTGTTTTTGAAGTTAGGCAATAAAATTTCCTTGGCATTGAGAATCAAAATGGGAGGAGCAAGAGGTAGATAAATCTGCTTGACAACAGCCTTGAAGTGTAATTTTCCCTTCACCAAAGTTGAACTCACTATGGATTTATATACACTCTGAATTTATTTATAAGTTTATTTTCTCTATGCTGAAAAGAGTTGAGGTGGGAGGAAGGGGGAGGTGGGGTGGGTGATTTAATTCCTGCCGATGCCATAGGCATTGTGATCATAAATTTTGTAACAGTTGACGAATGCCCTCGTCATTTGATTGTTCAGAGTGGAATCTCAGACTTAGACTCAGGGGAGGCTCCTCTGCTCCTTCTGTGTAGAGTTGGACTGCTGAGTGTAGGACTTCATAGGTTCACTGTGAATTAAAATCATCCTAGAATCAGTGTTGCCACAAAGCCATCAGCTGGAAACGTATTTGTCTGACAGACCAATTTTTTTTTTTTTTTTGTATTAAATCATAGCTGCATACATTAGTGCAATCAAGGGGTACAATGTGCTGGCTTCATATACAATCTGAAATGTTTTCATCAAACTGTTTAACATAGCCTTCGTGGCATTTTCTTAGTTATTGTATGAAGACATTTGTGACAGACCAATTTTTAAAGCATTTTTTTAACCATTCTCTTCTGCTTCCGTCTTTTTCTGTGTACGCATCATTATGCATAGATGGGTTTAGTTTTCCTCCTTAAACGGATTTCACTGTGTACCGTTCACCCTTCCTGCCCTCTTGGTACCTGCTTCATCCCTGTGCCCCTTCTCCTGATCAGCTAGCTTTCCTTCCCTGCCACTCTCCTCCTTTCAGAGACAGTCATTATGTGTATTATGCTAGCCTATAAGTGCTGTGGGAAATGTAAAGAGTGATTATTAAACAGTAATTTAGCATCGATAAGTTTATCTCCAGATTTCCTTGTTTGACATTTTTGTACTGAATTTTGGTTTTCTGTCGTTTTGTTTTTTTTAAAGAAAAAAACTGGGCATTGATTTCTGATTTGATGCCTATGCGTATTCAAAGACTTTAGAGTTGAGATTAAGGGAATAGAAGCAACAAGAAAATGCTGTCATGAGTAAATGCTTTGTAAAAACAGAGTTAGCAGAGCTTTCAGAGTGTGTTCTTGGGTGCCCATTACAAAGCACCCGTGCAGTCTTCATTTGGGATCTCGTCGGCCTTGCAATTTCCATCTCGACAGATAAGCAGACTGATATTAGTGATCATAGTGCATGGCTTGAAACATGCCAGAAATATCTAATTTTTCTAATTAAATTCAGAAATACAAAAATTTAGAATTGTAAACAATAATTTAAAAACTTTCATAAAATATCTAAGGATGTTCCTTGCAGTGTAAGAGAATTGAATTTCAATACAGAGCTATTCTACTTAACTATGAGAACAACTGTTTTTAAATTGAAATTTAAAAACTGTGTCTTCTATTGGCATAACTGATATCCCTTGAATGTAATTAAAATGATGAGTATTACCAGTCTGTATCTCATATCGATCTGTTGAGTTGGCTTGTCTGAGAGGAGGTAGCATTGGTGCAACTCTTCTGAGAAAGGGCAGGATGTGATTTCTCAGCTCTGCTTTTTTTGTAGTAAAAAATAGCATTTATGCATAGGATTGGGAGAAGTGATTTGTAGATTATTTAAAAAAGCACCTTCTGCTTTTTCTGTTATTGGCCCTTAGATTTCAATTCAAACTTAAGTACTTCTCTGGATGGTAGAATTGTTAGCTTTGTGGAAAAGATCTATTACAGGCAAAATTTCATAATAATGCTGCCACAGTAACTTTTGAAATACTTGGCATTTGATGTCAATCACTTAGGATTTTTAACTGGCCTGTTCACCTTTACTTTGGAAAGAAGATGCCAGATATATTTTCTTTTCTAAGCAGTGCTGAGTTTAAATCAGCAGACTTTGCCAGAATAAAGATAAAATGGCAACTAAAGTCAGACTGCTTCCATTAAACACCTCATATTTTATTTTTGAAGCTCACATCCACATATGTTATTCTGAAATGTGTTCAATATCTAAATATAAGGGCCAAATTAGGCATTTATTAATAAAATTATCCAT
Organism: Arctocebus calabarensis; assembly: GCA_963573935.1. NCBI lineage: Eukaryota > Metazoa > Chordata > Mammalia > Primates > Lorisidae > Arctocebus > Arctocebus calabarensis. Next base: position 2,743 of record CAUYON010207114.1, on the reverse strand, counting down.
ATCTACAAAATTAAGCAGGTTTTTGCTTTTTGTTGTGATTCTTTGTATTAGATGTTTCCTTTGTGACTTCTCTTGCTAGTGTCTCTGTATAGCTGTAGAAGCTTTTTGCAAATTGTGATTTCATCTTAATTTCATGCATTAGTTTATCTAAGCCTTGCTTGCTAATTCATGAATGATTCATAGGTATATAAAATCAATGTGTTTTTTGGCCTAGGTACAGCTACCTCTCTGCCTTCTCTTCTCAAAAGAGTAAAACCAAAGTCAGAAGTGTGTAGTAATTAGCCAAGCATGGTGGAGTGCACGCATAGTCCCAGCTACTGGGGAGGGTGAGGGCAAGAGGATTGCTTGAGCTCGGGAGTTTAAAGCTATAGTGCACTGTGATTGCCAGTGAGGCCCAATGTCTTGGGGGGGGGCGGGAAGAAAGGAGCAGCATGTAATAATGGCCAGGAGGAAGGCAGCATACAGTTTGAGTATTTGTAGTACAATTTTGGAGAATCTCTTAACTACATGCCTCATGCAAGGTTGCTTTTAGGGTGCTGTTGTCTTCAGAAGTGTTTGTTTTCACAATTTTTAGCAAAAGTAGAATGGATTAGTTTGAGGAATCCCTTTTCTGTAGACCAACAGATTTGTCTCTTTTGGTGCCAGTTATGTAACTTTCATTAGTAGAAATGGTATACTTAATTTTAATCTTAACCTAAATGATGGGAAATTTGTTACCCATTAGTATCCACAAAATCCCTGCCGAGATTTACCAACCTCCCTGAGAAGTAAAAAGAACTGGAGAAGCATGGATGTGATGGACCTGGGTTGGCTCGTGTGGAAGGATGAGTGGGAAAGCTTACAAAACACCTACAGGCACAGTACCTGAGTACGGAGGCCTTCAATACCTAAACGATGAAAGAATATCTTTAAGGAAACAACTATGTCATAATTCCTGAATTGGGAGTAGTGGCCAAGGAAAATAGTTGATGGGTCAGTTTCTTTCAATTCTTTGACATACAAAACCCATTTTATCTAGATTACTGATTCTTTCTTTTATATTGCGGTTGTATTATAGTCCAAAAAAAACCAAAACTCATTTCCTGGATTATAAAATGAGTTTGAAAACTAAATCATGGCTACCCATGCTATATATTTAAATACAATAGAAAGTAAAATTCCTTTGACTTAATTAAACATTTGTTGGACAAATTAGTTTGGTTTCATGAATCTCTTATTAATATTTAACAGATTTTGTTTTATTAACCCAGTGGAATTTTGATTTTATGTTTTCTGTGTAGCTAGATGCTTTGAGACAGTTAAATTTTTCTCTTATATAAAAGTTAGATATATAATGTTGCTTCTTCAAAACATCCATAAAATTTCATAAAATCTTTGATACAAATTATTCATTTTTTAAAAATTTGTTAACATAATTTTATTGTATATCAAAGCCAGTTTTCTCTTTAAAGTATGTTTTGAAAATATGAATATCTCCTTTTGTAAAAAACTGCTGTAATCTTTTAAGTGTATTTTTATTTTATCATATCCTCAATGACAAAGCATATTACTTTAAATCATAATATGTACACACTATGTTTATCTGTTTCCAATATTCTAATTTTCTTCCCCTGCACATGCCTCATAGTGGATCATCACTAAAGCTGTTCAATCCCAGAGCCAAATGCTGGCTGTAGCACTGGCCACAGTAGCGACAGGTGCCGTCCTGGAGTGGCCACGTTTGATGTGTGTGGAGTCCCGGCCACACCAAGTGCCAGGCGCTTCCTGCTGCATTCTTGATATTGGTGCATTTTAGGGATAGAACATATGAAGCATCGTTCTAATAAATTTGATGTCTTTGTCTTACTGTGATGTTTCTACTTCAGTGTTCCTTTCAATTAAGTCATTATTTTGACTGAAGTCTCTGGGATTAAGGGTCCTCTTTCCCACTACATTTCAAGGGTTGATTATGAAAATAATATACTTGATCATGTGTTTATATGCCACAATGAGGTTGCATGAGGAAGTTAAAGTGTTTACAGATGTTTCAAAACAAAGATAAACACGGGTTACCTTGAAAGAGAGCAAAGAAAAGAAACAAACATTAACTATTACTATTGACAAGACTTTGTTCTTGACCTTCACATGGTTATGTTAGCTTAAATGCTGGATAAATTCTTGGTGTCAGAATGTGAAGTATTCTGATTCTGATTGTGTCTGAATGCTCTTTGAAGTTGAGACTAAGCCACTTTATTGTCAAAGCGTTCTAATTTTACATCCCGAGCTATAGTGTATATAGTGAAATAGAACTTTATGTCTTTCAGCTTATCTGCTTTTACTTGATAACAATTGTGAAGACTTTTTATGCCTTCTGCTGTATTAGTTCAGTGCTGAAAAAAATGATTCTGAGTTTATAAAAGAAAATTTTGATTCACTGATCCCACAAGGTATTACGTGATGAGTTTTGGCAGAAGAATGTGCTCAGAAGGTATAAATCAGGGAAAGAAATTGAGTAGATGCATACTATTTCATTAAAATGTTTTCTTTTTTTTTTTTTTTTTATTTCAAGCTGGCTTTGCTTTCGGTTTCCTTGTTTTTTTTTTTGTTTATTTTATTATTATTTTTTTTTCCATTGTCCTTCCTCTTAACGATGCGCGGTCCGGTTTGCCTCCCAAGTAGCTGGGATTACAGGCGCTCGCCACTACGCCCGGTGGTGTGTTCTGTCCTGGTGGTTGAGACGGGGTCTTTTCTCTGGCTCAGTCAT
>CAUYON010207112.1:0-17356 GCA_963573935.1 Arctocebus calabarensis | reverse complement strand
ATAGTGATCAAGGAAATGCCATGAAGGATATCTGTAACAGTATGATCAAAATATTTCTGAATGTATATGAATCGTGCCCTGTGATTGCACCAATGTACATAATTATGATTCAATAAAATTATTAAAAAAAAAAAAAAGTATGCACCTGATAGCAACTACCACCTCTACAGCATACTAGGCACTGTTCTAAGTGCTAGGCACTGTTCTAAGCATGTCAGAGGGATTCTCTCACTGGTGATAATAGTGATCCCAGCCCCATAAGATGTAAGTATTGTTGTCCCTATTTCACAGATGAAGATGATGCTGGGAGAAGTCATGTGCCCAGAGCTTATAAGATGGGAGCCAGCCTGGACCCCACAGCCCACGTGAGCAGCAGGCAACAGGGAGAACTATTCCCCAAGGGTGCTCTCCAATGAGAATGGGCTGGGGAGGGGGAGACCAGAAAAAATGGAGCTGCTGGGACTGCTGTGTTCATCTGTTTTGTTTTTCCTAGAACCTACTGGCACACCTCTGAAAGATGAGGCTTGGTAGTAGACCTCAGGACACCATTCCCAACTTGAGGGGCTCTGAAGGTGTAGAGTGAGATTCTGGGGTGGGATTCAGGAATGCTGGTTTTCACAAACATTAACACAGGTGGTCCATTGACAATAAGAAACATTATCTTGAAAAGTGTTTCACACTGGGCATGGTGGCTCACGCCTGTAATCCTAGCACTCTGGGAGGCTGAGGCGGTAGATAGCCTGAGCTCATGAGTTCGAGACCAACCTGAGCCAGAGCGAGCCCTCATCTCTAAAAATAGCCAGGCATTGTGGTGAGTGCCTGTAGTCTCAGCTACTTGGGAGGCTGAGGGAAGTGAATCACTTAAGCTCATGAGTTTGAGGTTGCTGTGAGCTGTGATGCCATAAGTACTCTATAGAGGGTGACAAAGTGAGACTCTGTCTCAAAAAAAGAAAAAGAAAAATGTTTCACATCCAGGTTAGTTTTCTTTTTGAAATTATACCATATAGCTGAGTAAATTTTTCTTCATTACTAAAATACACTTTTATGGTAAAATTATAATTTAAGAATCTGAGCTGACTATAGTAGAACCTCTGCAAGCTGACCACATAAGGGATTGTTCACTTAAGAGTTTCTTTTCTTTTCTTTTTGAGACAGAGTCTCAAGCTGTCACCTTGGATAGAATGCCGTGGCAACACAACTCACAGCAATCTCCACATAAGAATTTCAAATTTAGGCTCGGCGCCTGTGACTCAACAGGCTAAGGCGCCAGCCATGTACACCTGAGCTGGCGGGTTCAAATCCAGCCCAGACCCACCAAACAACAATGACGGCTGCAACCAAAAAATGGCCGGGCGTTGTGGCGGGCGCCTGTAGTCCCAGCTACTTGGGAGGCAGAGGCAGGAGACTCGCTTGAGCCCAGGAATTGGAGATTGCTATGAGCTGTGATGCTACAGCACTCTATCCAGGGTGACAGCTTGAGGCTCTGTTTCAAAAAAAAAAAAAATGTACTTATCCATATTATTCCCTGCAGACTTTTGAATTGTATCCTATTTTTGGCATTATGAAGAATGTTGCCCTGGAAATTCTTAAATATTTTGGGTACACATTCATAAGCATTTATGTATGTTATCTATTGCTATGAAATTAGTTGCCACAAACTTAAAAGTATGTGTTTATTATCTCACAGTGTCTCTGTGTTAGAAGTCCACACTCACCTGAGTCTTTTGCTTCAAGTCTCCTACAAGCTAAAATCAGGCATGAGCTAGGGCTGGGATCTCATCTGCAGGCTCAACTGGGGAAGGATTTGCTTTAAGCTCACATAGCCATTGGCATAATTCAGTCTCTGGAAGTCTGTTGACCGAAATCTTTAGTCCTTAGCTGGCTTTTGGCCAAACACCATCCTCATTATCCTGCCATATAGGCTCCTCCAACATCAAAGCACATAAGCCAAGAAGCAATGGAGTCTCTAACAGAACAGAAGTTACAATTTCATATGACATAATCACAGAAGTGATATCCTACCATTATGCTGTGTTATATTGGTTAGAAGCAGGGCATAGGTTCCATCCACTCATAAGAGTAAGGGATTACACAAGAGCATGAATCTCAGGAGGTGGAGAAAACTAGGGATTACTTTAGAGTTTGGCTGCCACAATTTCTGTTGGGGTTATAACTGGGCATGGGAGTATTCGGCCACAGGTCCAGCTTCAGTGTTGGAAATCTACTTGTTGCCCAGTGTGATTATACCGATTATTGTGCCCACCTGCATTTCTATCTGAATCCTATCTTCTTTTCTACTGCACATCTGGGATTGTTTTTTACACAGGTTTCCTTCTGATCTGACTTGTCAAATTGTTTCTGCCAAAAGAAAAAAATGTCTTTCTACATCACAAGAACTGTGTTAGGCTTGAGAGTATGCCTTACTCCCTGGCTGAACCAGGAGAATTCTGAAGTTCTCTGCCTCAAACTACTCACACTTTTCCTCCACTCTCCTCAGAGGTGACAAATCCCTGTACATGCAGAGTCAAAAAAGGTGCCAACTCCACAGACACCAGCAGCGCTAGTAGCCACCAAGCCACAGGGTGAGGAGCACTGGAGAAAGAATACCGCCAACTCATTTCCCACAGTGCCCTGAATACTAGTCAGTTTATCCAGCCTTGGTAGAGCCAGCGGGAGTAACTCTGGTCAGGTCCTGTGCTGTTAATGAGCCCTGAAGGGATGTTGCTGTGCAGATGCAGGAGGAGGCAAGGTTGCATCATCATCCTCTTTCACAGCTAGGTACATGGTGGACACTCAATAGCTGTTGAATTGGGATACAGTAGGAGTAATAACTCTTGCAGGCAACAAGTGCTGCCCCCAACAAGTGCTCCCAAGATTTTTCTATTTCAAATGGAGAACAGGTACCAGATATCTTTAAAAAAAAAAAAAATGGAGAGGAATGCAATGATCCAAGAGCTTTTCTGGGATTTCCGTGAGTTTTGTTAATATTTCTTTCCAAGTGTGTCTAGAAGGGTGGGCTCCTACAAGCACCTTAATAGTGGTAATAATAGCACCGGGATGGTAATATGAATGAGCTGCCTGGATTTGAAGAAGTTTTCAAAGAAGTTCTTCAGGGACAATTGATTTGAGTAGTTTCTGCATAAACTACCCTCCTGTGGACACCTGTGAAATGTTGAGGCTAATTGGGGCTTCTGATGCTGATTATGGAGAGTTTAGGGGTTGCTGTTTTTCCTTTACTGAATCTCATCTTCTTTTCTACTCCTCCCTTTCAGTGGGACTGTTAGTATATCGGATGTAAAGAGTATTACATGGAAGCATGCTTTTGTGTGGAAGTCATTACTGTGAACACCTGTTCACTGTTGAATTTAATTGGACTACAGCTGGTGCTGATTCTGCATGAAGGGGGGACTGCTCCTCCTGCCGAGGAGTTCACTGTCAGTGGTAACAGTGGGGAAGTCAATGCTACAAAGTTAAGCTCCCACGTTGTACAGTCAAGCTCCCACGTTGTACAGTCAAGTACTTTACATCCTGTGTGGTTAGCTGCCGCTGAGGTGCACTCTGGTAAATTTAGGCAGGCAAGAAGAAAAAAAGTGCCCACATCTTTAATCTGTTTTATTAAATCAGTTCAGGCCTCCATGTGAAAATTTGGGAAAATATTAGGGATAGACTAACAAAAACTTGACATAATTATTTACAAAGGAAACAAAGAAATAGCAAGTTTGCTTAAAAGTATTTTTCTTAGCAATATTAACTGTTCACTTATGTCCAAAGATGATAAAGACTAAACAAGCATATAAATAGAAATCCATTAACATAGCCCAAGGATAGGTGATAATGGCAAATTAAGATTGCATTCCTGCTTCAGGATATTGCTTTGGGCAAGGACTTCTTGAGTAATAGCTCCAACAAACACAAGCAAGCAAAGCAAAATTGAAAAAATAGAATCATATTAAGCTAAAAAGCTTTGGCACAAAGCTTTCATCTTTCATTGACCACCTTCTTAAGTTGACCTAATTTTCATAGACTGGACATGCACCATATGTGCATATCAGTACAGGAGGCCTAGTTCCTTAAGCTGACCACCTCTGTATGTTGACCAGTTTGTTATGGTCCCTTGGGTGGTCAACTTACAGAGGTTCTACTGCATATCCTAAGGATGGCAATTCTGTATATCAAAAAGATATCTGCACTCCCGTGTTTATTGCAGCACTGTTCACAGTAGCCAAGATATGGAATCAACTTAAGTGTCCACCAAGAGATGATTGGATAATGAAACCGTGGTACATACAAACAACATAATATTATATAGCCACAAAGAAGAGTGAAATCCTGCCATATTCAACAACATGGATGGAACTGGAGAACATTATGTTAAGTGAAATAAGCCAAGAAAGACAAATCTCGCATGTTCTTGCTGATATGTGAGGGTGAAATATTAAAAACAATTGATCTTATGGAAACAGAGAGTAGAACAATGGTTACCAGAGGCTGGAAAGGATGATATAGAGGGGATAAAGCAGGGATGATTAACAGAAGCAAAAATACAAATTGATGGAAGGAACAATAGTTGATAGAACAACAAAGTGACTATAGTCAACAGTGAGTTAGGGTATACTTTAAAATAACTAAAAGGAATTGGCCATTCCGAACACAAAGAAATTTTAAATGCCTGAGGTGATGGACATCCCAGCTACCCTGATTTGATTAATTTTCATTGTATGCCTATATTAAAACATCACAGGTGTTTATATGCCTATAAAGGCATACACCTACTATGTACTCATAATTAAAAATTTAAGATTGCATTCCTGACTGAAGCATAGACAAAGAATATGTCTATAGCCTTTAATAATAATATTAAGGAAAAGCTCAAGTTTTTGACTTGTGGGCAGCTCCTGTGGCTCAAAGGAGTAGGGCGCTGGCCCCATATGCCATAGGTGGTGGGTTCAAACCCAGCCCCGGACAAAACTGCAAAAAAAAAAAAAAAAAAAAAAAGTTGTTGACTTGAACAGATGCTGACTTGCATATTTCAGTAGTTTAGAAGTAATTCACATTACTTATTCATTTCATATCAAAATGTATTGAAACAAGGAAACATTGTCTACTTTATAAAGGCTCTTGCTTCTTATTAATATTAACACCCATAATTCTGACATGACCCAAGTGTCCCAGGGATAGCAATAACTCCTTTAAAGCATAAAACGTCTGTGCTAAAGCAAATCTGCCAATTCTTGGTTTGGGCTCATTACTCTGTGTATGAATGAAGCTAACAGGTGCTGAGGGTATGACCCATCTTTGGGAGAGGTGAAACAAAATTACTCCTAAGAATAACAAGTCAGATGAGAATAACTAAATCTAAAAACTATTCCGGGACTCCCTTATTTTGTTGCTTGAATATTTACACAATCCCTTTATTCATAGAACAAGGAAATCCACTTGATTAGTTTTGCTTGCCAAGACTGAGATCTGTGTCATCATCCTAAATCCAGGAGGTAAAATGAAGCTGAGACTTTCCCTAAAGCCAATGGCAGGGTAAGACATAAAACGCAGACTTCTCCTCCTTGGAGCTCGATAGTCTCTTCACAGTCATGACACCTGAACGTGAGATCACCAGAGCCGGATCCAGCTTTCAGTCTGTCATTTTCTAGCTGTGCAATCTTAGGTTCATCACTCCACCCCTGTGGATAGGATCAAATGAAAAAAAAAGTTGCAAAAATGCTTTGTCAACTGTGAAGAGCCTTACAAATATAGAGACGCTGATGACTCAAGGAGCAGTTTTTTTCAGCCAAACTGAAAACAGATTTCTCGGTGTGAGAAATGTTCCTATGAAAGGCAACAGTGAGAGATTGGAGGGTGGGCAGTGTTCGACCTTTCCTCTCTTCCCTTTCTGATTACTTGTGATTGATGATTCTTTTAAAGCAGACACCAAATACAGCTTCGCTGCTGATCAATAGATGTTCTTTCCCAAATGTCTTCATTTCAGTTCTCTGCTTTTTTAACCAAATCGTACGATTGAGCTCGTTGAGGAAATGCATGTACTTACGTGAGCACACACCCCTCTCCTTTCCAGCACAGATGGCGGGCGGCAGTTTGAGTTCAAGTACATGAGGCCACAGATACTTCCCCGTACACTGACGTGATCTTCCTATTAGCCACACTAATAAACCCCAACCCCCATAGTTGGAAAAGACGAGATGCCTGTTCTCAGTTAGCTGATGGGAGCAGATGACTGTGTGAGGAAATAAAGTCCCAGGGCACTGAGTGCCGAAACACTGGCCTAACACTTCTGCCTCAGTGTTCACTCCAAAATCATGTTCATATCAAAGACTATGCCTACACTGGGTTAATTACTTTGCTCCTAAATGATGGGGCAGGGTGGAAGACAGGCCAGAAAAAAAAATGACTGATGTTCATTTTCCTGAATTGAGAAATAGAGCCACACACGGAGCATTTCTAAACTGGAACTCGGAGTGTTCTGCACGTGGGAATTCAGGCCTCATTGAAAACGAATGCTGGGCTGGCTGCCTCTGAGCAAAATCACAAACTCGCTGGCTGCGACCCACATGAAGGGAGCATGGGCATCTCCCAGAAGCCGTGCCACCAACACCTGCTTCGGGCTTTGGTATGCGAGCTCTACCAGCTCCGGGGGACTGTTCCAAATAGGGAGTCCAGCAGTGAGCCCAAGGCCATCACAAGGTGGCAGCATCTAACGAAATCTGCCTAAAGGATCTTGGGTGTGTGCATTTGGTCAATTCAGGACCTGTGGAAAGAGACCCAAGATGTGCACCATTCAAGCCACCAAGCCTCTCAGGTGGTGCCAGCCCTGTCTGTAGCCACTGGCGAACACAAGCCTGGGAGATCTCGTAGAGACACAAACCTGACACCTGCAAGTTTGTGTCTCCTCGGTTCCAGGGCCACAACTTGCAGTTAGCCTGCCATCTGCTCGGTGGCATGCCCGGGCCACTCCCACACAGCTGGGCCAAGTCCTCCCCGCCCTGTTCATGCAGTGACATCCAGACATTTCTCTAACGTGGCAGAGCAGCCCGATCTCCCTCAGCTGCTGCCACCTCTCTCCCCGTCCTGACTCAGGTCGGTGCCTGGTCGGATCACACACGGAGAGTGAGTGGCACCTCACACATGCTCCCTTCCTGCGCAAAGCCACGTGTTCTGCTCCCCAAAGCTGCTTGGCTTCGCTCAGCTAATTTGGAACAGTGATCTTGACACTAGAAAATGCTCTCCTCCTGCTCTGCAGCCTGGGCAGCTCCACCTGTGGGTGGACCCGCTCAGCTGAAGCAAAAATTATCCACCCAGTTTGCTTATTATTCACAGCCTGCCCTGGGCTCGGTGGCTTCATCTGTGTCCTGCAGGAAGTGACATTTTGGCAAGGAGACCTGCACAGCTTTGTGATCCTGCCGCTCCAGCTGCTCCATCCACCGGGCTCTCAGACCCCATCCTGAGCCCTGCACGTCTGCTGCGCAGAAGGGAACTTGAGTCATTCCATGAGCCCAGTGGCGCTCCAATGGGAAAGTGCCCCAGGGGATTTTATTGGCAATGCAGATTCCTGGACTCTGGATTTAGAAATTCTGATGCAGTAGACCGGGGGGCGAGTCCTAGCAATCTGCTTTTTCAGTAAGTACCCACCCCAGGTGATTCCAATGTGGTGACCCAGGAGCCTTATTTTGAGAAACCACCTCAGGATCTGGAAGCACCCCCAAGCTGAAGTCCAAGGCCCCTGTCTTCTGTGCGACCCCCTCCCCAGCTGACACAGTGCATGCACACAGAAGACGCTCAGCAAATGAATGACTGATACTGGCAGTGACACGGATTTCCCGGTTCTTCAAGTGTAGTAAGTATTGAGTGAATCTTTCAGGAGTAATGTGGGAACAGGTAAATAAAGCCACTGAGTCCTTTAATATGGCAAATCCTTTTGGGAAGAATGTGCACAGAAAGTACAATTTTTAAAAAGTTAGAAAAGTGGCATTGGTATTGTCAGAAGAAGTGTTTACAAGAGAGAAAATAAGGGACCCAGCAGACATGACGCAGCACAGAGAGGGCCTCCGGCACCTGTGTTCTCACCAGAGTCCTACCTGAGCAGCAGAGCTCGAGAGAGAGCCAGGCAGACACAGAGCGATGGAGATGAGTGGGCCAGAGCCCAACACCGCCTGTGCCCACACAACACGCATGTGCACCAGCCGCGCGCAGCGGTGCGCTGGAAGGTTGTGAGCGGTTAGTGGTTAATGTTCCTTTAGTTCTTTTTATGTGCAAAACAGCCCACATTCACGTGAATTACATAAAAACAAATGAGGCTGCTGCCACGTGGCTGGCCTCGAGCTCCCAGTAAACATCTGAAGACAATGAAGGCGAGAGGCAGAAAGTTGGGCTCAGAGTAAAAACAGCTGAGACATGCATTGTTTTTGACAGACAGCGGAAATCACTCGCAGATGCCTGGGCAGGGTCTTCTCCAGTCTCCACCTTAACGCTCCCCTGGCAGGCTTTTGGGGCTGCATTAGGGCCCTACTTCTCCATCTTCGCCTCCCATCCTGGGCCTTCTCTGCCCACCAGAGTCCCCTTGGCCTGATCCCAAGAAAACAACACAAAGCCTCTGTCCTCATGAGGCAGATCATTGGCCCAGAAGAGTTTCCCAAGGCCTCACAGAGAGGCAGCAAAAGATAACTTGCAGTTCTTAAAGCAGCCGTAGGAGTGGGCCCTGGCCTACACGGTCATGCCTGCCCTGTTTCGGGCAGTCCTCTCTCCTACTACCTCTACTTTAGAAGGCCTAAAGGACAGCTCTCTAGGCACCTGGGAATTCTTCCCCAAGGGTCTGGGGTTAAACAGGAGACATCCTCAAAGGAAGATTGTCAGTAGTTGCCTTGCAACTGACACCAGAGTAAGGCTGGCAAGGAAGGTGCCTTCAGGGGAGCGGAGCAGGAAGAGCAAAGGGAAAGTGGTTTCTAAAAGATGAGGCAGCCGGTTCCAGCCAAATGAGCATTAGCAGTAGCATCTCTCCCCAAGCCAGAGAGAGACAGAGCCAAAGAAACAGCATATTTAAGCACTGTGGCTTTGGCTGCTCGCTCCTTAGAAAACAAAAACAAAATGTAACAACGTCTCAAAGCCTATGTCAGCTAACTGCTTTAAGATTGTCAACCTGGGAATAATGTACCAGCCTTTCTCTTTTAAAATGAGGAGAGAGTTTAATGATTTTAACATTATCCCACAGGTCTGACGATGGATTCCTCTTCCCCGTTCCTGGAGCAGACGCTGAGGCCGCACACAGACGCTGGCGGAGGGCCGGGCAAGTGGGGCGCAGACTGCGGAAGTTGCCTTCTCTCCCTCAGAGCCAGTGCTAGAAATCTAGGAGCCTCTTTAAAGGATGGGAACTCCAGACACCCTGCAATCAAAGGGCCGTCCCACATGGCAAAACACTGCCCAACTTCTGAATACTCCACACCAGATAATCCCACAGGGAAAAACCCTGTTTATAATATATCCGAGCCTAGACCCTAATTTGGATTTAAAGTAAAAATGTTTTCCATGGTTCTAATATTCACTGAATTCTGAAAATGCACTTAAGCTGTAAATCTAGGAAGATTATACTTTTTTGTTTTTTTATTGAGATAAAATTTATATAACATAAATAAACCACCTTGAAGTGTATAACTCAGTGAACAAGTGTATGTTTATTTCACATTGTTGTGAAACCACCACTCCTAGTTCCAAAATATTTCCATCGCCCCAAAAAAGAGATCCCCATATTCATTAAGCGGTCATTTTCTGCTCCCCTCCAACCTGGCCCCTGGCAGCCACCTGTCTACTTTCTGTGTCCATCGGTTTACCTGCTCCAGGTGCTCACTCCGTGTTGGTGGAAGCGTGCAAGCCATATGTGCCCTGACTGTCTGGTTCCTTTCACTTAGCCTCGTGGTGTCCAAGTTCCCCCACGCTGCAGCATGTGTCGGTACTTTGCTTTTTCATGGCTGAAGTACATTACATTGTAAGTACATTCCACATTTCCTTTACCCGTTCATCCGCAGATAGACAGTTAGGTTGTATCCACCTCTTGGCTCACACGAATAGTGCTTTTATGACGTTGGTGTACAAGTATTAGATTAAATACCTGCTTTCAGCCCTTTGGGATATGGACATAGGAGTGGGATTGCTGGGGCACATGGCAACTCTAGGGTTAACTTTTTTGAGGACCCTGTAGTTTGTTTTGTATAAAAACTTTTGTCAAAAATTGCTGATTATTTCAGAAAATCACCCTGCTGATGACTGTACCCGGATCAGTCTGCCCTGGTGGCTGCCGCCTTCCTCACAACAGACACACAGGTTCCGTCATCTGACTGTAGCACCTTGTCTAAGCATTTACATGCAGTGAAATAATTATTTTATTGTAATATTATTTCTATTTCAGGTTATAGCCAAGTCATTACATTAATTTTTTTAATTATTCATGAAAGTAGGTTATATCATCCCAGTAGTTGAGGATAAGAGGCATTATGAATATTTATTTTCTTTTTTAGAGACAGAGTCTCACTCTGTCACCCAGGCTGGAGTGCAGTGGCATGATCATAGCTCACTGTAGCCTCAAACTCTTAGGCTTAAGTGATCCTCCTGCCTCAGCCTCTCAAGTAGCTGGGACTGTAGGCATGAGCCCACCACTCCTGGTCTATGAGAAAAGAGTTCAGCCTGAAAGTGGGAATCACAACCAGAGGGTTCCACTACATGGCAGCACTTTGTGTCTATGAAAACAAGATGACATTGATACCAAAGTGCTGTGCAGTCTGAAATATTTACACATTTTGTGACAAAGTCTTGTGGTTTCTATACCTGTAGCCCAAAAATTACAGGCGTGGTGGCTTCAAAAGAGTTGATTGCGAAATCACAGATGACAGTATTTATGATAGAAATGATGAACAATATGGAATACGGTATAACATTGCCTCTGCTCACATGGGGAGACATTTTCAGGGTGCCTCATCCTAGAATTAGTCCTCTCCCACCAAAGCCTGAATAATATTGAGAGAGAGAGAGAGACAATAAAACCACAGAGGGTTTAGAAAGGGTAAGCCTCCTTAAATTTCAGCAGCTGATCTGTGCAGCAGTAAATTAGAAACAGGGAAAGGGGAGCTGTAAAACAGTTGATGAAAACTCTGTTCTTAAAATATCCCACCCACTAAATTCATAATGGTAGTTGCCTCTGGGGGTGCAGGGGGAGGGAATTCAATAAAAAGATGTTTCCATTTTCTCTGTAATGATTTATTTCTTTTATTATAAAAAAAGAAACCTTGCAGAAAATAGATTAGCACATTTATATTTGCAAATTCTGGGGAAGTGAAAATATAGTTATTCGTTATGTACTATCTATAAACTTCTGTATTATTTTTCAAAATTAAATATGAGTGTGTATATGTATGTGCATTAAAAAATCTTAGAGCAATCCTAGCCAGAAAATGAGCATGCTTGGTAGTTTATATAAAATGCCAAAATGTGTCTGATCAAGTTGAAACTAACAAGGCTCAACATGGGAGCTGGATGTTGAAAGAAAAGGAGCAGCACAGAGGACCAGAGCAGAGGCGTTTCTGACCCCGTTTGGAATCTAGAGAAAGGTTTCGGCAGTTCATCCCCCTAGAGGAGGATGGCCATTCATACTGGAGTTGCAAGCAATAGCAACTGTAGTTTGTGGTGTTTACAGGCATTTAAATTTTGTTTTGTATTCTGTGTCTAGATGGATTCAGTCAGGCCATTAATCTTTCATGTCCTCTGAATGGCATCTAGAGTGAAAAGAACTCTTCTTATGCATTGCTTAAGAGAATTAGGAGGCCAGGTAGGACCCAATTGACATTTCAGCTAAACGTCTGATGCTTAAAAGAGCCAACCAATAAGACGCATGTGGTAAACTAAAGACGTCCACAAATTTGGGGCTGCTTAAAAAGTCTGATGCTTAAAAGAGCCAACCAATAAGACGCATGCGGTAAACTAAAGACGTCCACATTTTGGGGCTGCTTATCTCATTAAAAAAGTGCAGTGCATTTTCCATTCCTTAGCACCTGAGCTGGCCACGACTTGCTTGACCAATAGAATTCAGCAGTGGTGATGTTCAGGAACTTCCAGGGCTGGGTCCTGGAAGACTTGCCTCTTAGAAGACTCCTGGGGGGAGCCACCAGGAGCTATCCTGGATGGCTCTGAGAATGCCAGCCTCCTGTGAGGGAGCCCAAGCCAGATGAGCAGAGATAGCTCTTGGGAAGAAAGTAACGACCAGCCAGTCCCAGAAAGCAGTGCCGCGGCCATTGCATTCCAGGCACCACCAAACATGGGCGTGAAGAAGGCATCCTGGATATTTCAACCCCAGAAGACACAACGTGGAGAAAAGCTGAGAAACCCAACTGATAGCCTCACACCTATGTCCCCACTTGCACTGTCCCAACCGTCTCTGGCTATATGAGCCATCCCCATCATCAGGGAACAGAGATGAGCTGTTTCTACTGAGCCCTGACCAATGTCCTAACCCACAGAATCCTGAGATTTTGTTTGTACTAATTCTAATTTATTTAGTAGTATATGTTAAACCCCACTAAGTTTTGGGGTGATTTGTCCCTCAGAAATTGATCATCAGAACACTGGCCTTAGCTCACAGTTCTTTGAGATCTGGTTGCTGCCTCAATGGGCAGGAGGAATTCATATGTACCTTAAACATGCATACCAGGTCCAGCACAAAAATAGACACATTCTTGATTGGCATTACATACTTTTGCTATACATTCATTATTTTGTCTAATTTTTGTCCAAGGATAAATGCCAAAGTCCATTCCATGGGCAGGGGTTCCATGAGGGTGGGAGGAAGGTGGGAAAATTCCATGCTTTTAAAAAAGAAAAAACTGGGAAATGCTGATTTGTCAAAATTAAATAGATTTCATTCTTGCAAGACTTTTCAAAGACACTAGTATATAAACGTGCAGTGTTTGGAGGGTGGCAGCTCATGCCTATGTAATCCCAGCACTTTGGGAGGCTGAGGAAGGGGGATGACTCGAGGCCAGGAGCTCAAGTCCAGCCTGAGCAACACAGCAAGACGAGGGCTTTACAAAACAATACAGATAAATACATAAATGTGCATTGCGAGCTGCCCAGAGGAAAACAAAAGATGAAGGCTTTCCCCGAATCTGTCTGACCAGGCCACAGGTTTCAGTGTCTAGCAGACCATCCTGCAGGATTAGCGTTTCACAGAACAGCAGCCTCTGAACAGAGCATCCAGGTCACTTGCTGGCATCAGTCTGTCTGTCTTAGTTCACAAGCACCAGTAGGGAGACGTGTGCACGTTGCTCTGGAGGCATAACACACGGCTGCATGCTCTGGGCCTCGCACACTTACGTGAACCATTTGGAAGGAAGCCAGAGGACAGTAGGATTTAAAATCCGGTAGGTGCACGCAGGCAAGACCACATTCCACGCTATGCCTGGCATCTCTTCTGAGTGGTCAGTGTAATCACCCCTGATGTTCAATGTTTTCACCAACACCACTGGGATTAGCAAGATGGAGAGGGAGAAAGAAACCAGCAATGGTGCAAGTGGTCGTGCAGCCCATCCTGTCATCGTTAAAAGTCGTTTTGCTTTTGATTTGGGGAGGCACGTGCCTGGGAACGCTCCCCAGGCCTCTCACTTGACCCAGTAGAACTGTCCCTTTCCTGCCTCCGAGTGAGCTTCGTGATTAGTCATGCCCGTCTCAGCTGGCTCCATGCCCAAGCAATGCCTGCGGCTGGTCCAAGTGTTTCTCCCACCAATTTGAGCTGTCAAATCCACTCATTTTCATAGTGGCAGTTCAGTCATCTCAAAAGAGACATTTCCTGAGGGCCAAGGTTCACATGCTCCCTAGAATCATGTCCAAGTTGTGTTCCACCCAGCCTGACTCAGGTACCGCAATTAGACTCAGAGAAGCAAATCCAGCCGCTGAACACTTGGCCGTTCCCACCCCCAGTGCTGGTTCCAGTTCACAGTCACAGGCATCCCCAGCCCCAGGATTTACAAATGTTCCTGCTGTAGTCATCAGCTGCGCGATTCTGGGGTTTCCATACAATCTGGAGTTGGTGTGTCTTTTCATGCTTCCCGCCAGGTCCACACCTTGCATCCCTTCCTCTCCCTATCAGAGGACTTAACACCCTGGATTGTCATTTTGCATGTGCACATTTGCATCCTCTTCTGTCTCCTAAGCGTGGTGACACCAGAAAAGCTCTCATTGATCCCCGCATCCCCACACCCAGCAGCGAGCTGCCAGGCACCCTGGGAGTCTCATCGAAGTTCTGGGCAAGAAGCAGGGGAAGGAAGAAAAGCTGAAGAACAAAACGTATCTGTCAGCTAAGTCCTCCCCCATTCATCTGGAGAAAACAGCATCTGTCAGTTCTAGAAACCCACCCAGAGATCCGTACATCTCATTGGCCACGGCTGAATCACTCAGCCACCCCCTGAGGAAAGAACCGATGCCAGGAAGGGGGAGACCCCTAACTAGGTACATGGTTGCCCTAAACACAATAGGGCTCCTTCCTAAGAGGACAGAGGAACTCTTCTCTCACACCGTCGGTATCTGCAGTGTCTGATGGTGATGGACATGAAAAGACTGGGCCTGCTTTTATTCATAAAAGTAAATAAGGTTCTTAAAAGACATGTTTGGACAAGTCTCTCCACAGGTAAAAAGACATGACTTAATTTTATTTACTTAAGATTCTACTGAGAAACTCTTATACTCATCTGGCCAGCGGAAGTATCCAATTAAGGGATGTAGGGCTTTTCTTTTTAAACAAATCACTCAGTTGTCAGACATTGAGCACAAACCCTCACCATTTAGCTTCCTTCATGAATCACCAAATCACATCCCTTTCCAGCTATTTGTCTGTTTTGTGTTGCAAATTAAGTTTAAAAGACTTTTCTTTTTCCGAAGAAAATGTAAAGAATATGGTAGCCCCACAGCCACCACCAGGAGAATGAACTGTAACTGCTGTCATCCCAGGAGGGCTTGATGACGGTGTTCCGTGTGTGTATGGACAGCCCAGGCTGCCTTCAACATTGTCCCTGTGAAGGGGCTTCAAGATGTTTTGACTATTATCTGTTACAAAGAGACTCGCTACTAACTGCATATTGTCATAGCTCTTACTCCAACATAACTGTTAGCCCAACAAAGAATTCTCTCCTCAGGAGAAGGGGATGTGGACACGGCCTGGTTTTCTTCCCTTGGGTAAGGGGTTTTTCTAAGACTGTCTCAGCTCTATTCATAAGTTTTCTTGAAGAAAATCAACTTAAGGGAAGGCTTGCTCTTCCCTATCCGTGACTTCAGCTCTTTCCCAGACTAAAGTGAGGACGACTCCCCAGCATCCGAGGATCCGTCTGTGTCGGGGAAACAGCAGGAGCAACATTTCTCAGTGAGCTTTACAGAAGACACAAGGGGCTCGGGCACTAGGGCCGTAAAAGCCCCAGACGGTACAGATGGTGGTGGCAGTTGCATCCCAGCCTCTCCGCGATCCTCTTTTCCACTCCCTGTGTGATCCGATGCTGGAGAAAATGTGGTTTAGGGGGAGGCTGGTGGGGAAGTCATGTGGGTAATGAGATCAGCTAAAGTAAGGTAGAAATATTTATAATGAGGAATATGAACTATTACTTAACTTCAAGAAGAAAGGAGCAATGTCATTATATGCTAGGTTCAAGAGTTTTACTCTGTGCTGGACAAATGCAAGGAGGTGAACCAACTGTATACCTACCCCATTCCCTATATCCCCCATGGACTGAAATTTTAAAACACAGATATGATCATTTTCTTCTCCCCATATTCACTCCCAGAGGCTCCCACGGCCTCCCAGACACAGCCCACACCTCTCAGAACTGATGTGCAAGTTCTTACACAAGCAGATCCAGCCTCTTTCCTACCCTTGCTCTCCCACCCCCAGCTCTGCCACAGCCACACAGAGGCCACAATGGACAATTTCCTAAAAGTCAGAGCCCTTTCCTGCCCTCGCCCTCAGTATGGGCTTCTCCTCTTCCTAGGATTCCTTCTCTTCCTTCTTACCTAATAAACTATCATTCCTCCTTCAGAACCAAATTTAAATGTCATGTCCTAAGGAATGCTCCCAGCCCTGTGGTGGGCCAACTCACCACCTCTGGGCTCTACACACTTGACCCCTACCCCATCGATGGCACTACTCACACTGTGTTACCATTGTATTTCTGTGTTCCCTACTAGGTTGTAAGTGATCTCAGCAGGGTTGCGTCTAGTTGTAAGTGATCTCAGCAGGGTTGCGTCGTACTGACTGACGTAGTCCCTGCAGCTAGTGCAGTGGAAGAAAAGTAGAGTGTGTTGGA
The DNA here is from genome assembly GCA_963573935.1 of Arctocebus calabarensis. Classification (NCBI taxonomy): domain Eukaryota; kingdom Metazoa; phylum Chordata; class Mammalia; order Primates; family Lorisidae; genus Arctocebus; species Arctocebus calabarensis. The sequence goes on along the minus strand of CAUYON010207112.1, from coordinate 1,022 downwards.
GGATGGGAGGAAGAATGGATGAACAGAAGGACGGATGGGAGGATGGATGGATGGATGGATAATTTGTATGACAGTAGGTATCTTGTGCTATTAAGCAGGATCCCACAAGCCTAGGAGCTGAAAGAAATCTGTAAACAAAGAATCATTGAACTGAGACTCAGGTGATCCCAGACCTAGTAGCTTTATAGGTCCCAGTGTCCCCATCTAATAAATGAGGAAGGCATTTCCTGCCCTGAAGTTCTGTGTGTCAGTGGCAGTCTAAATCACTGCCACCCATAGAACTTTCTGAAGGAGTGGAAATATTCTAAAATTTCTTCTGTCCAACAGGGTAGCCATTAGTCAATGGTGTACTTGAAACATAACAAATGCAACTGAGAAATAAATTCGTGATTTTATGACTTTAATTTTATTTGAAGTAACCACATGTAACTAGTGGCCACCATGTTGGATTTGGATAGCACAGGACAAACCAATATGCGCAAACTCTGTGGTCTGTACAGTGCGCTACCACTTAACACTCAAAGGCACTGCTGTACAGGCCTGAACTGCATGGATGCTTCCTTATCCAGCTGATAAAGACACCTATGCTTGGTGTCATTTCTCAACTAACCACAACCCCTCTACTGATTTTGGCCCAGGCTGTCACATCTACCTGTCCTGAATCCACACAATTAGAATTATGAGGATCAGCCCAAATGAAAGATAAAAATTTGCTGATGAATCTCAAAGCATGACCTGATACATCTCCAGTTTCCTTGGAGTTCAGGTCCTCAAAGTTATCATCCCATTGAGGGTAAAAATGGTGTCATGTGGCTCGGCACCTGTGGCTCAACGGGCTAAGGTACACCTGAGCTGGTGGGTTTAAATCCAGCCCGGGCCCGCCAAACAACAATGACGGCTGCAACCAAAAAATGGCCGGGCGTTGTGGCGGGCACCTGTAGTCCCAGCTACTTGGGAGGCGGAGGCAAGAGACTCACTTGAGCCCAGGAATTGGAGGTTGTTGTGAGCTGTGATGCTACAGC
>CAUYON010207107.1:0-12307 GCA_963573935.1 Arctocebus calabarensis | reverse complement strand
GATACTTTGCTAAGAAGAATATGTTCTAGCTCCATCCATGTAAACATGAAAGAGGTAAAGTCTCCATCTTTCTTTAAGGCTGCATAATATTCCATGGTGTATATATATCACAATTTATTATTCCATTCATGAGTCATTGGGCACTTGGGCTTCTTCCATGACTTAGCAATTATGAATTGGGCTGCAATCTTTAGGGGAAAGCCTCAATGGTTCAAAAAACCTCTAAGTATTTCAATTATGTTCCAGAACAAAGCTAAACGTTATTTACAAAAATACAGAACATGCAGCACCCATCAAAGTAAAATTTACAATGTCTGGTATTTAATCAAAAATCACCAAGGGTGCAAAGAGGCAGGAAAATACAACCCACAACAAAGGAAAAATCAGTTGAACACAGAAGAGCTGAAACAGACATGAGAATTAGCAGACAAGAACTTGAGATAGCTATTAGAATTACATTCGGTATGTCCACAGTGCTGAGGACATTGAAGATGTGAAGAGGAGATAGCTCTAACGGTTAGAGATATCAACATGAGATGGAGCCACTGGAACTCTCAGATGCTGCCAATGGACATGTAGGAGGGTCTGCTACTTAGGAAAGCCATTTGGCAGGTTTTTAAAAATTAAAGATATGCTTACTGTGTGCCCTAGTTATTCTACTCCTACGTATTTACTCAGGAGAAAAGAAAGTGTATGCCCATGCAATGATACCTCAAAGAACTAAAAGTAAACCTATCATTTGATCCCCAAACGCCACTACTGGGTATTTACCCAAAGGAAAAGAGGTCACCTATTGTAAAGATGTGGAATTAACCCAAGAGCCCATCAATTTATGAGTGACGTAACAAAATATGGTTTATGTATACAAGAGAATGCTACTTAGCCATGATGAAGAATGACTTAAAATCTTTGGGAACAATTTGGATGGGACTGGAGACCATTATCCTAAGTGAAATAGCTAAAAATGGGAAAACAAACACCACATGTGCTCACTGTTAAACTGTAACTAACTGCTGAGCACACAAGTGTATAGAGAGAAATCAAAATCAGTGGAAATCAAGCAAGGAGGAGGAAGGATGGCTGAAAACCTACTTACCAGGTATCATGAACACTCTCTGGATGATGGACAGACTTTAACCATGATGCTGGCATTGTTAAAGCAACCTATGTAACCAAATATATCTGTACTCCCATAATACTTTGAAATTCAAAAATATAGATTTATACACAAATGCTTACGGCAGCTTTTGTCTGTAATAGTAAAAACTAGAAACAACTTAAGCATCCATTGATGGATAAATGGATAAGCAATGGGATACCATCAGAGAAAAACGATCTGTTGATGTCCTTTGCTGAAACTCAACATAATTACTCTGGGTAAAAGAATCAAAGATAAGAGAGTGCTTGGTTTGGCTGTAGTGAGGGTTTTATGGATATATATATAATATATATGTCAAAATTACCAAACTGCATACTTTATAAATGTGTAGTTAATTACATGCCAGTTGCATATCAATAAAGCTGTTAAAAGTAAAAAAAAAAAAACAAAGAAAAGAAAAAAAAGAGGCAAGGATATATATATGTATACCCCTGTGGGAAGACCTCCAAAATATATTATTAACTGAAAAAAAATGCAAGGCAGTGTGTATGGTAGGTCCCCACCCACATCTAAAGTGACCCATATCTAAAATATAAAATGGTATACGCATACACTTTTTCTGGAAAGATAAACAATAAATTAACAATGGTTATCTTAGGGAGATGTTCTAGGGACAGAAGAAAGTCCTTTTTAAAATATTTTTTAATCTATACAAATTGTGTCAAAATATGCATAATAAAGTAAAATAGCTAGGGTTTCACAAACAGTGAAATTAATAAATATTTGTGTTTCCTTTTTATTTTTCCATACTGAAATATTTAAAATCTACATTGAAAAAATACAGGCATGAACTTTTTGCAAAATAGTTTGGCAGTTTCTTTCTTTTTGTTTGTTTTATTTTTAGAATAAAAATATGTTACCCAGATTGGATTCAAATTCCTGGGCCAAAGTCTTTCTCTTACCTTGGCTTCCTGAGTAGCTGGAATTTGGTAATTTCTTTAAAACTTAACATATACTTGCAATAAAAGCTATCAATTCCACTCCTATGAATTTGTCTGAGAGAGATTAAAACACATGTCCACACAAAATCATGCACTAAATGTTCATAACAGTATTATTTGTCATAGTGATAAATACCTAGCACTGTTAAATGTATAAACAAAATAGGGTGCCCTGCGATGGAATGATTAAAAGGGAGAAACCACCAGCACATGTTAAAACATAGATAAAACTCACAAATACAGGAAGTGAAATAGGCAAAGACTACGTATCGTATAATTACATTTTTATGAAATTCTAGAAAAGACCCAAACGGATCAAAAGGCAAATTTATAGAGATAGAATGTGATCATTGGTTTCCTAAGACAGGAGGTAAGAAGGGGTAATAACCATGAACAAGCATAATAGAAACTTTGGGGGATAATGGAAATAGTCCAAAACTGATGAAAGTCATACCACTCTATACATTTACTAAAATCACTGAGGTGGGGCCAGGCCTGGTGGCTCATGCCTATAATCCTAACACTCTGGGAGGCCAAGGCAGGCAGATCCTTGAACTCAGGAGTTCAAGACCAGCCTGAGCAAGAGTGAGACTCCCATCTCTAAAAATAGCCTGGCATTGTGGTGGGTACCTGTAGTCACAGCTACTGGGGAGGCTGAGGCAGGAGGATCGCTTGAGTTCAAGAGACTGAGGTTGCTGTGAGGTATGATGACTCCACGGTACCCTACTCAGGGTAATAGAGTGAGACTATCTCAAAAAAAAATGACTGAATCACACAAAAATCAACAATTGTAAAACCAGGAATAAAGGCAGTAGCTACAGAAGATGCTTGCTCTTCCCACTCAAGCAGATGGAAGTATGTCTGAATGCTGAGATGCAGAAGGACCTTGATGCTCTGAGGGTGGAATCAACATCTCAGGATTACAACTACAAATAACGGTGGCTCCAGCTTCAAGGTGGAGCATCTCAACAATGTCTTCATTTCAGAAAGGATTAGCACACGTCCAGTATAAGCACAATAGAGTCGTTAGGCTCACTAGTCAGGCAGATCTGGCTGCAATCCCAGTTTTGTCACTCTCTACCTGGTGGGGTTCTTATGCTGCTGAAGTGAGGTGATACAGGAGAGGTGTATAGCACACAGCCAGATCAAAAAGTAAGTAAGATCTTTCATCTGTGTGTCTTTAAAGCAATGAGGACTAGCTTATCCTTCCTGACCTGTGTGTTTTTGCTGGGTTCTGCTATCACTGGATCACTAGTAAGTTGATAGGAGCTGAGGAGTGGAGGCAGCAAACACCGATTTCAGGCAGGCCTCTTGCCCTTCACCCCATTGCTTCATGTGCTTTAGGTCAGGGATTCTGAGATGTTTGGATCTTGTGGATCAATAAATAGTTAAGGTAATTGGGAGGACTAGAAATATTGTCAACATTTTATTTTTTAATTAAACTGTTTTCTTTGAGATAATTGTAGATTCACATACAGTTATAAGAAATAATACAAAGACCTTCCTTGTGCCTTCTATCCAGTTTCTCCCAATAATAACATCTTGCAAAATTATAGTATGCTTTATCTCAAATCCATAATCCATTTTTAGTTAATTTTTGTAGAAGTGTGAAATTTAGATTAAGATTCATTTTTCCCCCCTGTGTACATCCAATTGGTCCAGCACCGTTGTAAAAAGTCTATCCTTCCTGCATTGAATTGCATTTGCACTTTGTCAGAAACCAGTTAAGAATATTTATGTGGCATCATTCTGAGTTCTGTATTCTGTTCCATTGATCTTTTGTGTCTTCCCCTCTCAAATACCACACTGCTTTGATTATTGTATCTATATATGTATTGAGTCTGAGTATCCATTAGAGTGGTTTCACCATTTTATTTTTCGGGATTATAGCAGTTTAGCGATTCTAGGGTGTGTGTCTTTCCATACAAATTTTAGAAAGATTGTCTATATCTACAAAACCTTATTGTGATTTTTACAGGAATGGCATTGTTGAACTTTGTCAAATGCTTTGTCTGTGTCAATTGATATGATCAAATGATTCTTCTTCTACCTTATTAATATGATGGGCTACATTGATTGATTTTTTTTATGCTGAATCAGTTTTACATAAATCCCACCTTATGTATACAATTCTTTTTTATACATTATTAGATCCCATTTGCTAAAACTAACTGGAATATTTTTGCATTCAGTAGAGGTATTAGTCTGTATGTTCCTTTTTTTTTTTTTGCGCTGTCTTTGTTTTCTTTGTCTGACTTTAGTAGCAAGGTAATACTAGTCTCAAAAATGACTTGAGAAGTACTCCCTCCTCTTCTATTTTCTGGAAGGGATTGCTAAAATGAATGTTAATTCTTTATCAAATATTTGATAAAATTCTGTAGTGATGCCATAGGGGCCTGAGAACTTTATAGGGAGAATTTTAATTAAATATTTTTTAATGTTTATAAAACTAAATAGGATATTTATATTATTGTTGGCTGAGTTTTGTTATTTGTAAGTTTTGGGGGATTAGGGTTAGGGTTAGGGTTAAGGTTTGTAAGTTTTAGGGGTTAGGGTTAGGGTTTAGGGTATTATTAAGACTACTTCTTCTACCTTATTAATATGATGGGCTACATTGATTGATTTTTTTATGCTGAACCAGTTTTACTTAAATCCCACCTAATGTATACAATTCTTTTTTATACATTATTAGATCCCATTTGCTAATACTAGCTGGAATATTTTTGCATTCAGTAGAGATATTAGTCTGTATGTTCCTTTTTTTTTTTTTTTTTTTTTTTTGCGCTGTCTTTGTTTTCTTTGTCCGACTTTAGTAGCAATCCCCTTTAGGGGATTGTTCCTTTTTTTCTAAGTTGTTCTTGGTGTTCCTTTACTGTCATTTCAGTAGCTTCAGTTCTGAAGGGATCGCCCAGGCTAATTTCTGATATTAGTGATTTGTGTTTTCTCTCCTTTTATAGAAGTTTATCAGTTTGTTGATATTTTCAAAGACCCAAGTTTTTGTTTCATTGATTTTTTTCTGTTTTCCTGTATGTGATTTTGTTGATTTTTGTTTGTATTACTTTTTCATTATTTCTTTCCTCTATTTGCTGTGAATTTGTTTTACTCTTCTTTTTCTAGTTTCTCAAGGTAGGAACTTAAATTCTTGATTTGAGGTCTTTCTTCTTTTGTAATGTACATGTATGATGTTACAAATGTCCCTCTGAGCACCATCGTAGCTGCACTTCACAAATTCTGATGTGATGAATTTCATTTTCATTCCACTGTAAATACTTCTTTATTTCCTTTGAGACATCTTCTTTGACTCATGGATTGTTTAGACATGTGTTGTTTAATTTCCAAGCATTTGAAGATTTTCTTCTTGTCTTTCTCTTGATTTTTAGTTTGATTCCACTGTAATAGCAGAAGAAACTTTATGGTTTCAATTATGTATTTGTGATCAGGAAATCAAAATTTAGTATTCTTGTATAGATAATGGATCATTCATTGTCTTTGATTGTTTTTTGAATATTTTTTCTTAGTCTTTGGTTTTCAAGAGTATTATGATGTGCATGTCTTGTGCCATGGATTTCTTTGGGTTTATCTTATTTTGAGTTTGCTCAGCTTCTTAAATTTATAGATTTATACCTTTGGCCAAATTTGGAAAGTCCAGCATCTGATTCATCTCAGTATCAATATTAGTTAATTATATTTTCTCATTCAGGTTGTGATTTTCTTGGTTCTTGGCATGACAAATGATTTTCAGTTTTATTTTGGAAATTTTAGTTATTGTATGAGAAGATTCTTTATTCCACTTAAATGTTTTGATTTAGTTTGTGGTCACCCCATTTAGGCTTAGCACACAGGTTGTGACCAACTATTGTAAGCTATAGTTCCAGTAACAATCTTGTTTTCTGAGCCCTTGCAATGTTGTCCTGGACTGTTTTCTTCTTTTGGGTCTGATTAAGCTTCTACTAGATTCCTGCTGGTGACCTCTGCAAAGCCATAGAGTGTTTCCTTGGACTACTTGATAGCATTGCCTAGACATTAATGGATACCAGACCCATAAGGGAGAACATTTTCCCTGGCCTCTTCTCCAGCCATGTGTTACTGGCTCTCTGCTGGTGCTTCCATGGGCAGAAAAACCTCACATCAATCTTTTCTGGCCATTGGTTGGTAGCCTGGGAGCTACTCAGCGAGGACCAGGAGACACAAGGCCTGCCAGTGCAGGCAGAGGTATGCCCGGTGTGGATCACAGGAGAGATCTGTCCCCACTCCCCAACTTTGCTACCCTGACCAGGTACGGTTCTCCCTGCTAAGTGCCTTCTTGATTTTCCCTTTCCTCAGTTTTTCTCAATTTGTTTTGCATTTTTTTCTATGCCTGTTGACTATTTTAGGCTCAAGTCTCTTGAGTGTCCAGTCCAAGATAAACGGAAAAAGGAAAACTTAGATTTGAATGTGTCCTCCAAAATTCACATCTTGGGACCTTAATTCCCAAAGTAACAGTGTTGGTAGGTAGGGCATAATAAGAGAGGACTCAGTTACAAGGGCTAAGCTCTCATGAAGTAATTAATGTAAACAACATAGGAGTGGGTCAGTTATTATGAGAGTGAGTTGTCGTAAAAGCGAACCGTTGTGCTTTCTTTCTCACACATGGTCCCTTGCCCTCTGCCTTCTGTTAAGGGATGACCCTCGCCAGGTGGCAGCCCAGTGTTCTTGGACTTCCGAGGCTTCAGGACTGTGGGCCAAATGAACTTTTATGCTTTATAAACTACCTAGTCTGTGGAATTTGGGTATAGCAGCAGAAAACAGAGAGCAGACTAAGACATCAGAAAACTCACCTTGGTATCTTTCTTCAGGTCCTGAGACTCTTTACACGTTTTACAATCTTTTTGTGGTTTTTTTGTTGAACTATTTCCAGGGTATCTAGCTGGAATAGAGAATAGAAAAAAATAAGAGAAATTAAGTCTGTGGCATCTTGCCTAACATTTTATTTTTGAAAAGAAGAGTGTAGTTTTAAAATGGGACCAAACACCCTTCCTACCTTACATTGGTATTATTTTGCAGAAGAAGGTACATTTTACACCCCCAACATTGGAAGGGTATAATGTCAGAATAAAGATGAATCTTGTGAGAGGAATGAACTTAGCTTTATGACAAGCTTGCCTTATTGTTTGAATGTTTCTCATTTGCCCTGTGAAAACTGCTTTCCGTTCTAATACTCATCAACAGCACAGTGTATGGCTTGACGCAGGAGCAGCAGTGCAGTGGAGAGGAATGAACACGGGTGATTTGGAATCCAAAGTCATGGATTCAGATCCTGACTCCTCTATCTATCAGTGAGTAACCTCAGCATGAGTCATTAGCAGAATAGTGAAAAGGACTGGGCTTTGAAGTCCCTAGGTCCAGGTAGAAATCTCAACTCTGTTACTTAATTAGCTGTGTAAACTTAAATAAGTTACTAAACTTCTCAGTGACTATTACGCCATCAGTAAAGGGAAATAATGTGAGGACCAATGAGGAGTAAAGGGGAAAATGCACATAAAACAATACAATGCTTAAGAGTTGGTGTACTCTCTGCAGGGGTTCCTGCACACATATGGACACTAATTCTTGCTTCTCAGGGGAGTTGTGTGGATTTAATAAGATGATGTATAAAAGCGACTTGCAGTGCCTGGCACATAGTGAGAATACAAATATTGTTCAGTTCTCTTTCTCCATACCTTGTGTCAGTTTCCAAATATGTAAACTAGGTACAGTAAGGCCTACCTCATGGAGTTGATACAAGGATTAGATATAAAAACACACATGAAAGTGCTTTGTAGTCTGAGGCATTCTGCTCAAATGTCAGTTATTCTTACAGCAACAGGCCCTACCTGTGTTTGTGTAATTGCACAGGCCTCTCCGAATACCTAATGAATTATTATAATGATAAAGTGTCACCTCATGAAGCAGGTTAGTCCAGCTCTAGAGCTAAGGCTGGAAGCAGAAAGGTCTGGGAACCAGAAAACAAAATTAATAAAGATTTAATTTCAGCCCACAGTAGTTGGCCTTCATCCCCATTGCATTGTTTCATTGTGAGAAATGTTTGTGGGAAGCCACAGATCTTTGCAGGCTGATAGAGGTGAAAAGAAAAAAGAAACCAGCACTCACAAAGTCAAATCTCAGCTGCGCCCTTGCTTCTACCACTGAGTTGTCTCTGAAGTGCGCATTCCTTGCCAGGCAATGTTGGGGTTTGGCCCAGGCTCTCTGGGAACGACACTAAGTCTCTGGGATATTTCTGGACAGCTCTGCTTGGGTAAGAGGACCTGGAACATGACTTCACAGAGCCTGATCATGCCACATCCTGTCCTCCTCAAAGCAGCCTTTGAGAAGGCGTGAGAAGGGTGGAAGAAAAGAAGTGATGAAAAACCGCCACCAAAGAGAATGAGAAGACCAGCAGAAGCAAGAGTGAGGGGGGCCGAGCAGCATATTTGGAAGATGCCCATCAGCACTGGGAGAGCTCCGAGCAGCTGGAGAAGGGGACTACTTAAGTACTTACTATAGCAACTCAGGAAAGCACTTCTGACTTCAAGGTACAGAACAAGACAGTCATTTTCGAGTGATCTTGGCCTCCAGCATTAGCTGATTAGAAGTATCGCCACAATGTCTTTGACAGTTTTGCTTTTTGGTTCTCCATCACTAATAGCTCATTTTGATAGAGCATCTGCAATGCACGTGTCTTTTATGATAGACATTGCTGGAGGAAGGCAGTTAGGGAGAGATTCAAGCCTTCACATTTGAGCCATTACCCTGACCCAGGGAAAATGGCCTTACTTGTGAAAAGGCAGCCCACTTTATCAGTGTCACTGCTCAGTGCTGATGTGTAAGTACAGAGAGGCTCCCGAACAAGGTGATAATGCTTCCTGCTGGTGATTGGAGGGTGACTTATGGCAGGAGAGAACAGAGAAGAGTATCCTAGGAGAGAGGATAGCATAGTCAGAGGTCATTCAGGTAGTGCAGGAATGTTCCAGTTATGCTCCTGGGATGGTGGGTAGGACGGTCTGTAGGGAGTAGAGGTTTCACATTGAAATCTTAAGAGAGAAGAGAGAAGTAGTGGGTTGGACTCACTGGCGAGGCTCTCAAATGTCAGACTAAGAATCTGGGATTGGATACTGCTGACAAGGAAGAATGCGAAGGCTGTTGAACTTGGAAATGTTAACTTCTGAACACAAATTCAGGAAGGTCTCTATAAAGATAGAGAGTGGATTACAAGGGCAGAGACTAAAGAAAGTAGGATTGTGAAGACGATTATTGCAGTTATTTCAAGAGAAAAGTCTGAACCATCATGCAGTTGGTAAGAATAGTTAAATACAAGGGAAATGCAGTGAAAAGAGAAATGCCTTCATCTAATGGCAGTTGGATGAAGACAAGAACAAAGGAGGAGATAACAGGTCTTAGAACTGGAGGACCTGTATCAGAAGGAAGGTGACTTATTGCAGGACAAGGGAAAGAGTGTGCAGGGGACTTGGAGCCCCAAAACCAAATCTGCCTCTTTCTACCAGTAGGATAATGGGGAAGGTATTTATTCTTCCTGAATCTCTATTTGCTCTTAACTAAAATAAAGGTCAGAGTACATACCTCAAAAGGAAGTTGTGAGGATTAAATGACAGAAGAAATATAAACTAGTCAGCAGAGCAGCTGGTCTTTTATCGAAGCTCAAGACCTAGAAGTTCCTTCGTTCCCCTTCTCCTGCTGCAGCCCTGGAGAGAGCAGGTGCCCATGTTCACGTGCAAAATCTCCCACTCCTTCAGGGTCTGAGCAGCACAAGAAAGCTCACCAGGTCTGAACCCTTCAGAGTGAACCAGAGAACTGGTCTGAAGCTAGGTGAAATGATATTTTGTTCATCTGCCTCTAATTCTAAGTTTAAGCCACTGGGCACCAGAAACTTCAGACTAGTAGATTCCTGGGGCCTGTTATATCAGAAGTTAACAGAAAAAAGTAATTTTTTTCCAAATTGGATTACTTTAAAAGTTTCAAACAAAGAAAATGTAATGTTGTAAGTCTTCCAAACTGCACAAATTGTCAGGGGAGATGGACAAATCTGGACTTGAAATACAGGCAATATGAGAAGCTGTCAGGCAGGTATAGGCACGGCAAACTTCAAACAGCAAGAAAGGAATGAAGAAATAACTAAGAGGGGCACAGGCCCCAGGGTCTGGGTTTGTGGGTGAGGGCCACCCCACCCTTCCTTCTTGGGAGAAGAGGGTGACCCAGGTTAATGCAAGCCTGGCTGAGTGTGGGTTAGGGCTGCTTTGCCATCACTGCCAGGTTTTAACAGAGAAGTGAGTGCCACACTTGCCTGGACATTCTCTGTATGGAAAAGACTTGGTGCAGGAGGGTGGCAGGGCCAGCCTTGTTGGGGGACGACAGCAAGTTGACAGTCAATTCACAGTCCCAGCACTCAACAGGACACTGTCATGAAATCCATCGGAGTTCATGGAAAGGAAACTAGCTAGAGAGAAAGGGAGGACATTAAATGGCCAGAAGGAGCATGGACTCAGGAGCCTCTCCCTGAGCCTGGCTTCTCCCTGATAGGCTGGGAGCTGTGATTACTCACCCATCCCCCACTGCACTGTGTGCTTCATTAGGCAGAAACCATATCTCTTGCTCACCCCTGTGTCCCAAGGGCTTAGAACAGAGTGATGGTGACCATGACAATGTGACATGCACCCCTCAGCTCTCCTGTTATGGGAATGTTACCGACAGGTGTCTCCCAGTCCCCAACCGGCCACATCTACCGCTACACACACACCAAATCCACTCTCCCAACCAAAGATTACAGCAGGGACATTAAGACATCCTGGGACATGCAGGGCTTCCTGTCGGACTTGACAACATCTTCTCAGAATTGCACTGCAGTCTGAACCCTGCCCTTCTCCTTTCTCCTTTGTGCGATCAGACCTGCACCAGTCTGATGTCTTTCCCAGCCTCCTCCAGAGGCTGGAACTCATTTTCCCTCACAGGTATTTCCTGCAACAAATGTATTTAACATCTAGGCCTGGCTTGGTGTCTGCTTCTGGGAGGACCTGACTAGGCTAGTAGTGTAAGGAGTGGGCTCCACCCTGCAGGATGCTGTCTAGGTATCAATCCATATGCCTCTGTTGGTGCTGTGACCTCAGGAGGAAGAAACATGGGCCTGGGAACCAATGGGTGGAAGCAAGAGTGGTTCACCTGTCCTCACTCCCAACAATCCAGTTGATAACTCCGCAATTCACATCCCTGCCACTCTGGGATCTTAAGGGTAGGAAAGCAAGGGTCCCCTTGAATACAAGCACCAGCTGCCATTGGGACATCGTTAGTCTCTATAAGTCCAGGGACTAGCATGAGGGGAGTCTTGATACTGGCAGAGGTAAGTAATCCTTATCAGCAGGAGCAGAAGGATGATTTATGTAATGGGGAGGTAGAGTATACACAGACATAGATGTATAATTTGTGTCATTTATTTGCAACCTAAGGGGTAAAGACAGGCAGAGATTATGGAAAAATATGGAGATGGTAGGAGCAATCTTTCATTCTTCTCCACTGGAATGTTGGTGCCACTGGCTAGGCAGGATGACTCCATACTCAGGTAGCTATCCCTTAAGCTGAATCTATTATTTTTTAAATGTCCCTTTTTTTAAAAAAAAAGATGTGGTCTTGCTTGGTTGCCCAGGCTGGTCTTGAACTCCCAGCCTTGAGTGATCCTCCTGGGCCTCCCAAGTAGCTGGGGTTACAGTCACAAGTAACTACTATCAGTTGACTCTTTTCTTTTTTTTTTTTAAATGTTTTTTAATTGTGTAGCAAGTCAAACCATATTACTATTGAAATTTCTCATAAACTATGATAAATCTTTCTGCATATTTGTAAATTTACAAGGATCTGAAAGACTTGCCTTGAACTACTAAACCAATCAAATAATTTGATCTCTCAAAACCTTAAATTCTAATTTTATCCATAACCAAGGTCTTTTTTTTTTAATAATTTTATTGAATCATAATTATGTACATTGGTGCAATCACAGGGCATGATTCATATACATTCAGAAATATTTTGATCGTACTGTTACAGATATCCTTCATGGCATTTCCTTGGTCACTATATAAAGACATTAATACTCTACTTTTAAGAAGTTTTGCCAGTACCCTGCTAAGATGCACCATAGGTGTGTTCCCACTAATTGCCCTCCCTCTACCCATACTCCCCCCACCCC
>CAUYON010207106.1:0-10650 GCA_963573935.1 Arctocebus calabarensis | reverse complement strand
TAAATCATAGCTGTGTACGTTAGTGCAATCAAGGGGTACAATGTGCTGGTTTCATATACAATCTGAACTATTTTCATCAAATTGATTAACATAGCCTTCATGGCATTTTCTTAGTTATTGTATGAAGACATTTGTATTCTGCATATAGTAAGGTTCACATGTATCCTTCTAAGATGCACCGAAGGTGTGGCCCCTCCAATTATCCTCTCTCCACCCCAACCTCGCCCCTCCCTGAGAGCAGTAGTGTTAATAACTTGAAATGGGAAAGGATCCTAAATCCTTTGACTTTGGAATTCTCTACAGAAGCTTTTAGAAGAGTCTTCCAAATCATGTTTTTCTTAGGCTTGAGTTCCCTGAGTGCATAGCTCACATCCCCAGGTCATGTAGGGCTGTGTGAGGAGCTCCCTGAAATAGGTATTGTTTGTGTGAGCAGAGGGATGTCTGCTTTGGATAAAATGGTCACTGTCATTGCCTATATATAAGACACCTTTCATGAACAATCAAGGCTTGTTATAATCAAGGCTGGTGATGTGCTCTAGTTCAGCACACGTTACAGAGCACCTCCTTGTGTCAGTACTTTCTATGGCCCCTGGAATATAGTGGATTTTAAGATGAGAGTTCTTTCTCTGAAGACGCTTCCAAACTTGCAGGGAAAACAGACACAAAAGATCAATTATGATACACAGCACAGAGAGGCATGGGACAGGAAAGGTCCACATACAAAGTGTGTTGGGAACAGAAAGATGAATTGATGAACGTGGTGGGGAGCGGTGGGTTAGAAAGACTTCCCGGAGAGGAGGGAGCTGGGTGTTGAATGATGAATATGGGTTTGTCAGATAGAAAAGAATTCTTGGCAGAGGAACTAGCATGGAAAAAGGCCAAGAGGCAAAGAGAGTGTGGTGGGATTTAGGGATGGTGACTCATCTGATGTGCCTAGAATGGAGTCTTTAGGGTGGGGAGGGAAAGAATATGAACCAGAGTCAGGTGGGTGACTGTGTCTGTCTTTGAGCAAATTGTGTTGGCCAAGTGCGCTTTAGAAGAAATGTTGCACTCAGATCCTACAGCCTACAGTCTGCTTCCTGTGGCAAGGAGGGTTCATTTCCCCCTGGTGACCCTGGAAGGTATTTAGGGAGGCAGCCTGGATGCAGAGGCTGAGGTTAGACTTGTCTTTAAGATTTAGGTTGCTTTGTAGGCAGACTCCAGGGCTATTGCAGACTGAGAACCAGGGATGATGAATACAATAGGAAAGACCTTTGCCATCCCTTCAACAAACTTGCCTTTCTTTTCCACTTAAGTTCCCTGAAGGAGCAGCTGCAGAAAGCCACCCAGGAGGAGGAGGCCCAGATGAGAGAGGAGGAAAGCCAGAGGCTATCCTGGCTCCGAGCCCAGGTCCAGGCCAGCGCAGAAACAGACGCGGACCGAATCAGGTGAGTATGTACTGTAGGTTGCCCAGCCCTGTGGAGGTGACCCCAGAGTGCACAAGGCCATCCCCATTCCATTCTGTCTGCCCAGGGCCGAGCAAGAGGCTTCCCTGCAGAGGCTGAGAGAAGAATTAGAGTCTCAGTGGACGGCCGAGAGGGCCAGCTTGGAACAGAAAAACAGGCAAATGCTGGTGCAGCTCAAGGAGGAGATGGAGGCATCGGAGAAGAGTGAGCAGGTTGCCCTGAATGCCAGGAAGGAGAAGGCTCTGCGGCAGCTGCAGGAGCAGCTGGAAAGGGAAAGGAAAGAAGTGAGGAAGTCAAGCGGGACTTCACCCTCTGATGCATTGCTGGGCTACCTGGGGAGGAACTGAGTGCAGAGATAGAGCAGGGGCAGGGCTCGGGTGGCGCGCAGGCCATGGAGCCAGGCAGAGAGTGGACGTCATGCACACACAGGCCTGGGGTACGGTGAGCTGACCTTCTGGGCTCATCACTGCAGGTGGACCTGACTCTACTCAGGGCAAGTGCTAGCTCTGGTCTCCCTGGCAGGGTGGACATGTCAGGTGCAGAGATAGAGCAGGGGCAGGGCTCGGGTGGTGCGCAGGTATCCATAGTCCCTCCAGAATTGGGCCAGATGGGCACTGCCAGCTGCGTGTTGTCAATGGTGGAAGGGTCATAAGAGACTTGAGGGGAAGTGTCCTGTGGATTTAGGAGGGCTTCACAGTGGGAAGAACTTTAGCCAGACCAGAGGTCTTGAGACGAAGGTATCCTGTCCCTGTCTCTGAGGGGCAGCTGCAGTGACTTTACCTTCTTCCCCCTTTTCTCTTCTGCCTTAGAGGAGAGGCTAGCAACTTTTCTCTTTTGTCATTGCTCCATCTCCCTCCAGGTTAGCCATCTTTTCTCTTTGATGAGGAGTGGCGCTTTAGCTATTACACAGGGAAAAACTGCAATAGGATTGAGGGGACTTCATTGTCCTGCAGGTGCTCAGAGAGATTGCGCCCTCCCCAGCTCTGCTCTTATTCATATCATGAGCACTATCTGTGGACCCCTGGCTTAACCCAGAGGCAGAGGGAGGGAGCTGAGACTGAAATGCCCCCCTGTCCCAACGTGCATGTTCCTGTTCGTTCGCCAATTGAGAGTTTAGGGATTGAGTTTTTTCTGAGGAACAAAGACGTGCCCTTGGGGGCGGTTGGTACCAGGCCCACCATTCCCAGCCTGCTTCCCTCACAGGCCCTTTGCTCCTCCACAGGCGGTGGCAAGGCTAGAGAAAGAGCACAGTGCTGAGCTGGAGCAGCTCTGCTCCTCATTGGAGGCCAAGCACCGGGAGGTGAGATGTGGCTGGCCCTGGCCAAGAGGGCAGAGCCTGGGTGTCCTGGGCCCTGAGTGTGAGCCCCAGGACCCCCTTCTTGGCTGGTCAGCAGAGGGCCTTCAGCCCCATCTCAGGAGTAAGCCTCACTTTTCCTCCAGTTCCCTGGGGATGGATGCTGGGTCCTAGGAATGTGTCCCCCAGCAGCAGGTCTGCAGTCTCTCTTGGGGTCACATTTCCTGTGTGCTGGGGCCCTCCTCAGGTGGTCTCTAGCCTCCAGAAGAAGATAGAGGAAGCTCAGTATAAAGAGGAGGCCCATCTGCAGGAGAGCCTTGGGCGGGTAGAGCAGAGAGCTTTCCAGAAGGTTCACCAAGTGATTGAATATGAGCAAGAGGTGAGTGCTGAGCACTGGCTGTGCCTCCAGTATTAGTATGCACCTGTCACGCACGGGCTCTGTCTTGGCCTAAGTGTCCTCCTGTTTGGGGTTAGTTCCTCTGGTTCCAGTTTTACACCTTAGTTCCCTTGAAGCCAGGTACTTCTGCACCCCCAGGCTCCTCTTTGCATGTGAAGAAGGGGTGTTAATGGTATGGCCATGTGTATGCCATGGTGCCATATAAGTGTAATGATTGTGTGTGTTGGGTGGGAGGTGTGTATAAGACCCTGAAGGCCACCGGGCCTCAAGTGCTGGTCCACCGTCAGTCCTCATGCGGTATCCCTGCCATCTGCCCTGCAGCTCAGCAGTCTCCTACGAGAGAAGCGCCAAGAAATAGAAAGGGAGCACGAGAGGAAGTTGGACAAGATGAAGGGGGAGCACCAGCAAGTTGTGGAGGAGGCCAGGGAGCAGTATGAAGCTGAGGTAGCTTGTCCCCTGCGTGTTTCTCTCTCTCTCTCTCTCTCTCTCTCTCTCTCTCTCTCATTCGTTCTCTTCCTTCCCAGCTGATATGGTCAGGGCTTGTGGGAGGCTTTCCTCCCTAGTCTGCAATTACAAGTTGTTTTTTGCCTTTTTACTAAAGCATGAGAAAAACCTCTACCTAATGGGGGTAAGTCCTGTCTATTGGGCAGGCCGTGCTGTATTCTAATAGGAAGGATGGCCACATATATTGAGCTCATACTGTATAGCCTGGCATTGCTCTAAGCTCTTTATATACAGGATGGACATAAAGTTTGTGTGCAATTTAAAATAGTTTGACATAGTTAATTGCACATGAACTTTATGTCCACTTTGTATATTAACCCCTCTATTCTTAATAGTCGCTGTAGGAAGTACGTACAATTATTATTTCCATTTTAAAGATGAGAGTACTGTGACTTGGAAAGTTTAAGTAACTTTCCCAGCTAGTAAGTAGAGGAGGTAGGGTTCAAGCCCAGGCTGTCTTGACTCCAGAGCCTTCAGTGCCATCCCAATAGGGTTCATCAAAATTTCAGAACACTGTGAAATGGACTGGTGAGAAAAAAAATAATAGATTGGGAAGAGCCAAATAATATATTGGTAATATTTGCCCATCTTTAGCCTTTGGCCTTAAGGTGGGAAAGTTCAATTACTTGAGTGACCCCAAGCTGTCTTGGTTTGCTCAGTGGGTGGGTAACTGACTGTAGCCCATGGCTGGGTCTCGTGTAACTGGAGCCTCTTTCTGTAATCTTTCCCGGGCAGAAATAGTGGTTATGTGATGTTTAGCTGAATGCCACCCCAAACTAATTTCGGCCTTGCTGAAGAATAGGGACAGTTTACCTCTCTCTTCCATTAAGGAGGAAGTGTTATACATGGTGGAGCACTGGGAGAGCCAGGGAGCGTCCTCCTGGCATCTGGCTGGCATCTGCTCCAGCTGCAGAGGAGGGTGCAAGCTTGTGGGGGCTAGGACAGTGCTAGCCTTGCAGCTTTGCTTCTCATCTCTAAGTGCTGGCCTTAGGGAGCTGGTGATGTCCTTGAGTTTTTTTTTGTTTTTTTTTTTTTTTTTGTGAGACAGTCTTATTTTGTCACCCTCGGTAGACTGCTGTGGTGTCACTGCTCACAGTAACCTCAACCTCTTGAGCTCAAACAGTTCTCTTGTCCAGCCTCCCAAGTAGCTGGGACTACAGGTGCCTGCCACAACACCTGGCTATTTTTTAGAGATGGGGTCTTGCTCTTGCTCTGGCTGGTCTCAAACTCCTGAGCTCAGGCAGTCCACCTGCCTCGGCCTCCCAGAGTGCTAGGATTATAGGCGTGAACAACTGTGCCTGTCCTGTCCCTGAGCTTATTGACCTTGGGGGGGGGGACCGTGACTTTTGTGGTGGGAAGGTCCATTGCAGTTTCCCACTGGTGCGCTCACCTCCCTTCAGGAGAGGAAGCAGCGGGCTGACCTCCTGGGGCACCTGACGGCGGAGCTAGAGCGTCTCCGGAAGACCCATGAGCGAGAGTTGGAGACCATGAAGCAGGAGCAGGAGAAGCATCTGGAGGACTTGCGGCGCCGGCACCGGGAGCAGGTGAGGGGCCTGGGGCGAGATGAGCCCACCATGACGTGTCTGTGCAGGGCAGGAATGTGCTGGGTGCACATGCCATGGCTGAAGCACGATGGATCCCAACAGCTTCCAGATTTAGGAGGTCTCTCACTGGCTATCTCCAAGCTGGGGCGTCTTTGCTCCTTTGTTTTCTGGGCTAGGGGACATGCTTGGGATTAGAAAGGGAGATCAGCCCTGGTAACACTTTAGAATCAGCCCTTTGCTTCTCCTTGCCCCTGCTGGAAGTACACAAGGTGTGGTGCTTTCCTGGGAGGCTACAAGGGCACTGGGAGGAAGTCTGAGCCCAGAGTGGAGGTTGTGGTGTGGCATGAGGGGTTGTGACGCTTGCCTCTAAGCTGATGCCTTATACTCTATCTACACCTATGTCTTTCTCTCTACCTGCTCTTCTGGGCAGGAAAGGAAGTTCCAAGATTTAGAGATGGAATTGGAAATGAGAACTAAAGATATCAAGGCCAGATTGGCTCAGCTGGATGTTCAGGTGAGGGATCTGCAAGGGCCTTGCCCTTAGAGTGATGGCTCCTCTATCACGGGCCCTGCCCCTCAGCCCCGGGTCTGTAGTCAGCCTCATGCTCTGTCTCCCCCCAGGAGGAGACTGCCCGGAAGGAGAAGCAGCAGCTGCTCGATGTGCAGAGGCAGGTTGCTCTGGAGAGTGAGGTTTGTCTGCTGTTCTCGGTCTTATCATCCGTTTGCTTTTCCTCCATCCCCTGCTTTCCACACCTGCGCTCCCAACACCGTTTTTGTTTGCCTGATCAGGACCCTGGAGTTCCAAGGTCTGTTGGCTAATATTCCACTAATAGCTTCACTCTGAGAACCTCCACTTGGGAACCTTGAGGAATTGGGCCTGTGGTGGGACAGGAGCCCGCAGGCCTCTTGACCTCAGAGATGATGACTTCAGTCCCACCCTGGCTTGATCTCCTCAGGCTTCCCCGCCCGCTCATGCTGCTGCTGCCTGCCTTCATCCCACTGTGTCTCTGGGTGCTTCAAACTTTCCTCTGCCCCCAGGAAGCCACAGCCACCCATCAGCACCTGGAGGAGGCAAAGAAGGAGCACACCCACCTGTTAGAGTCAAACCGGCACCTCCGAAGAATTCTTGACAAACTTCGGTCTCGCAAGGTGGAGGTGGAGTCCCAAGTGGACCTGCTGCAGACTCAGAGTCAGAGACTGCAGAAACGCATCAGGTGGGGTGGGCACTTAGCCACCCTGGCCACCTCCTCCCTGCCCTCTGATGTCTGCGGGTTGTGGGGCCTGTTTCATCGTGGCCCAGTTCATAGGGAGAGGCCGAGGAGGTAGAGCTGCTGACTTGGGGGCCAGGCAGGAGAGCCTGTGGCTGCTGCAGTTTTTAGGAAGTGGGGGTGTTAGGAGAGTGTGAAAAGCAGGGGATCCTTGGTTGTACTGTTGTGCCTCAGCCCCATCTCTGGGACTGTGGCTGGAGTGAGGCAATGGAGATGTCCCAGCAGGACGCTGCCTGGGCTCCTTCATCACGAGACCCTGCCTCACACTACCGCCCACTCTGCTTTCCCTCCACAGCACCCTGGAGGCAGAAGCGCAGAGGAAGCAGGACCTGTTGAAAGAGCTGGCAGTGGAGGAGAGTACTGCTTCCTCACATTTTGAGCCGGAACTCCACATCGAGGACCTGAGGAAATCTCTTGGGATGGTGAGCTGGGGCAGGAGACTGGGTGGGACATCAAGAGGGGTGTGGGACCAGGGACGGGGCATTGGGGGGCATCTGGAGAGTGTGTATCCAGGGGTGGACATTGGGAAGCACCGTGGCTCTGCTCTCTGTAGGACCTGGCCTCCAGTTCTTAGTCCCAACCTCCCACTGTCTCCACCAGTCTGGTAGTGTCTACGGGAATATTGCCTGGCAGCTGGCAGAGCCATTTCTTGTCTAGGCCACTGGGAGACCTTTGGGGTCTCTTGACCCTGCATGATGTCTGCTTTTGCTATTCTCAGTGGGTCTTTTCTACTGTGTATCCCTAGAACCAAGCCAAAGAGGTGACCTCTACTCTTTCCCAGAGCAAGGAGGACTTGTCCTTGGACAGGTGAGTTCCCATGACCTGTCTTATTTTGGGTTGGGGGTACTGTGAAGGAGTGAGTGAGTGAATACCTGGTTTAGAGAGCTGGGGTGAGCTGAAATGAGGTGACAGTGATCACCTGTGGGGCTTGGTTCAGCAGGGAGGCCCTAGAGGACTAAGAAATCTTCTCTGGCAAGTTAAGAAACTGCCCACTATAACTTTTGACATAGCATTCTGGCGTTTGCTGATCTCTAGTTGACTGCTGGAGTGCCTGGTCATCTGTGTGGAGGGCCTTGGTGCAATCCTGTCAGACTTAGGGTAGGGCCACTGCTATTCTTGCATGCTGCATGCTGTAGGCATTTACCAGTGGCATCTCAGCACACTGCCCTGCCGCAGCCTGGCAGCTCCTGCCTGTGCTCAGGGTGGGCATCGGCTAGGGAATTGCCTGTGTGACCCAAAGCAGGGTTCTTGGAGTCTTCCGTTTTCCTTCTCCAATTCTGCTGTCCTGGCCTGTCCTCCCACAGTGTGCGGCACTACGTCTCTGCGGAGGGGGTGGCCCTCCGTAATGCCAAGGAGTTTCTGCTGCAGCAGACCCGCTCCATGCGGAGGCGACAGACGGCTCTGAAAGCCGCGCAGCAGCACTGGCGTCATGAGCTGGCCAGTGCTCAGGACGTGGCTGAAGACGCGACAGACACCAAGGCCCTGGGAGATGTGCGCAGGAACCTGGAGGAGGTCGGGAGCCTGAGGGGAGGCTGCCAGCCTTGTCCCGGGGGAGCACCGAGGGAGCCAGCCCAACGCTCACGTTTGGGCTTCTCTCAGTTGGTTAAAATGAGAGTAGCCTCCTGGGCCCTGGGGTCACTTACAGTTACATGGCAATGCATAGCACTTCTCTAATAGCAAACTACTGGATCCTCACAGTAACCATACACTCCACAATGTGCAAGGTAGTATTATTATTCCCATGTTCTAGGTAAATAGTAACAACTAAGATTTTAAAACTTTAAATTCCAGAAAACTTTAAAAACTTTTAGATGAAAGCTTTTTCACTCTGTCATACTAGGTGCTTCTTTCATACATGAAAATCCTTTAAACACACTCAGTATAAGACTGTGAGTAGCTTCTCTGATAGCCTAATTTGCATCAAAAAGGCAGAGATTTTATTGTTGTTCATTGGTATTACAAATCTCTGTACCAGTACAGGGTCCTAGCAGACCCTGGGGCTCTCTTGCATCATTCCCGTGCCCTTAGAATTCTAATGAGAATGATAATGATGATAGTGATAATTGGAGCAGTGATGACAGTCACCATTTGGTTAACAGTCACGATTTGCAACTTTATTAGGTATGAGCATGGTGTTACACATGTGACATACTCTCTTATTTAATTCTCACAACCTTATGAAAAGTCACATTTCTCTTTTCCAGATGAGAAACCAGACTAAGAGTTAAGTAATTTGTTCAAGATCACCCAGCCAGCAAATGGCAGACTTGGGACTCTTACATCTGTGCGATTAGTCGCCTCTCCTCCTCTTTCTCCCTGACTGCAGGAGACCAGGCACCTGGATGAGATGAAGTTGGCTATGCGGAAAGGCCATAACCTGCTGAAGAAGAAAGAGGAGAAGCTGAATCAGCTGGAGTCCTCCCTTCGGGAAGAGGTGCAGCCCTGTGGCCACGTAGCCCAGTGTGGTCACCGCCTCCCTCTTCTGATTCTGGGGTTGGGTTGGGTTCTTTGGTCCTGGGCAGGGGAACTGCTCCTCAGGGCCCAGGACTGGATGGTGGGCTTTGGGCTCCTGGCTGGTGGAAACGACTGGTTCGAGCTCTTGAGTTTGTTGAAGCCACCTGTGGATTTGGCTATCTGTGCTGAATGGACCTGAGTATACCTGGAATCTCTTACTGAAGAGTCCCGAGAAGTGGGCCTAGCCCTGCCCTTACTCTGTCAGTGTACCTAAAGAGAAGTTTGACTAGGGTGTCAGGAATGGACACACATGACACATTTTCCAACCTGGCCTGTGACCTTGTGGACTTTCTGCTGGGTACCTGAGGTTTAGTTGTGGCAAGAGGGAGGCTCAGATGGCTACATCCAGCAGGGAGAGTCCATTCGGGTGGGGTGGGTATCTATGGTCCTGGTGGCCCTGTTTGCCATAGCTCAGGTGCTTGGATTCTCTTAGTCTCACCCCCCCTCCCAGCGTGCTGTGAGGCAGCCTGTGTGGTCTTCCCAACCCCCACCATGGTGCCTTCTGGTACCCCAGAAGAGCCTGCCCACTGAGTCTGCAGTCCCCATATGTCAAAAGGTTAGCAGCATATAGACAGTCTCAGATATACAGCAACATAATTGCTAGGTGAGCAAACAGAGATGGCCATGTTTCATGGGTTTGTGTAAGAAAGCCAGTGTGAAGACAGAGTATGCAAAAGAACCCAGTGCAGCAGTCTAACCACTTGCTGGGAAGGCAGGAGACAAGGTAGACAGCACCCTGGAAGGGGCAGTAACAACTGCTGCTTCTATCTCTCAGGACTTAGGCGAGGACACTTTGAAAGAATCTCCCACCAAGAAGGTGACCTTCGACCTTAGTGACTTGGATGACACAAGCAGTGAAAGTTCCGATTCTTCCTCTCCGCCTCGGAGTGAGTGGTGATGGCAGCAGGGAGGTGATGGGGGAGATGCAGAGATGAGGACTACAGTTTCCAAGGATAAGGAGGAGTAGGGGAACGGTGGGCTGTGCCTCAGCCTTGCAGAGGGAGGTCTCTGTGAGCTGGTGTCTGTATGAGGTACTCAGTTAATGCTAGGGAGTTAGTGCCTGGTTTGCTGGCACACAGGGCCCAAAGGGTCAGAGGGCCTTCTGAACGCTGCAGAGCACTTTATCGTGGAAGAGCTGTCTCTGCTAGCCTCTGCTCTTCCAAGGCCTCCCTGGGGGAGGCTATTCTCCCTCTGCTGTGCTGGCCTGAATGTGGGCAGAGGGCCCTCTCGTCTGCCTTGTCTCCAGGGTCCTGGGCCCCTTTCCCAGGGCCTTGCCCTGGAAGCCTGTTTCTCATGGCCAGGTTTTAGAACACAGAAGCTCTGCTATCCCTTGATACCCCCATAGGCCAAGGGGCTGTTGTCTTGGTTGTCTGGAGGAACAGGGAAGGACAGCCAGCAGAGGCTGCAGTGCCAGGTAGATCTGAGGTCATTCCAGGCCTGACCCTGAGTTCTTCTCACCGTCAACCTCTTCCCTTTCAATAGGCTTATCCCCAAGTCCCATCTTCCCCGACAAGATCCATGACCTAAGCAGCTCTCTGCAGCGGATCAGCAGCCAGCTGAACACCGTCCTGGGCCTCCTGGGCAGCCTCAGTGCTCAGCCACCACCACTCTTCACATCCACGCCAGCGAACTTCTCCCTCCGGGCCCCCAAGAGCACCTCTACTCCCACCTACTACCCCTCCTT